>VDFB02191247.1:32198-78940 GCA_007258455.2 Sequoia sempervirens
TTTGGCCTTTGTGTTCCAAAACACCCCCACATGCAATTGAGACATGTCAAGTCAAAGGTAATAAAGGGTATCTAAATCTGTAGTTAGATTTTGGGTATGAGGTCTGGTTTCAAAATTATGTTGGAAAAACATATTATGGAGTGTTACTAGTGTTGGCATATGGCTTATTTGATGGCATGTGGCTTCTAGTGTTTTCATTGATGGAAACCTAAGTCATCCCTTCGATCTGCAGATCAAGATTTATATATTCTGGAAAGATAAGTAAAGATTAGTATTTTATCGATAGAAAGTATGAAGAATAGGATATTCAATTAGTATATCCATCTGTACGCCTCATCGGATCATAATTTTGAGTTGTGGATCTTTGAGAGAGTTTGCTAAGAATCTATGCTATCTTGTTATTAAGTTTTGTGATGTTGCATTGATCAATTTATGATTTAGGAGATCCGGTTGGATGCTTTGGTAGGATGTTTTTCTATTTATTTGCTTATTGTGGCTGACCTAGTGAATGTCTCATGTCGCGGATGTATAAGGAGTAATTAATTAATTAATTCTTGTGTTGGATATTTTGTTTTGGGTCCTAGCTATAGTGTAGCTGACTTGTGTGGGTGTGCATTAAATTTAATTTGTGATTTGTGTTGACCATTGAAGGATATTTCATGTTTTGTTAAAGCCGACTTGAAGCGATGAAATATTTGTTAGTAGATATATATGTGAGATCAATAATTCATTTTGTGAGAGAGAAGCAAGTGTGAAATTGTGTGAATGTTTCTGAAGAGCAGAGAAGATGTGTGTGTAAGTATCAGAAGGGTGATTGAGCGATCTATGCACAATTTCTGAAGGGTAGAAAAATATAGACGAAAAGAGCAGAGTAGAAATACATAATCAGTCAGAAGGGCTAAAGATCGTCCACTAAACTTCATTGGAACTGAATCCAAGAATTTGGAGATGCTATCTTCTTAGTTCAACTTTTGGTTGTAATCACAAACATTTTGTAAGGTAGTGAGCCTTCCTTATTTTGAGCAGTGTGCTTGAATGCAAGTGCATTCCCTTTCATCCATACTTTTAATAGAGTATAATTGTGGATTAATCTCCACCGTGGGTTTTCCCCTAATAGGATTTCCATGTAAAAATATTGGTGTTATGGTGCCCCGTGTGGATGGTTTAAGATTTGGATTTAAAGTTTAAATTTGTTGAACACTTATTCAACCCCTCTCTTAGTGTTCCCTGAGTCTAACAATTGGTATCAGAGCAATGTTCCTCTACAAGAATTTTAACAGCTTGAGGTGGATCTTGGATTGCAATGGACTCTGGTGGTATTCAACAATAGCTTATGGTGGCACTTGATGATCTTGATCAATCTAAGGAAAAATTAATGGAATTAAAAGAAAATCTTGTGGATTTTGAGAAATTCATTCAATCATTGAAGGATAAAATCAATGAGTCAAGAGAAAAGAGGAAGGAACTTTGTGATCAGTGAAGCAGAAAGAAAATAAAAGTTTGGAAGATGTTCACCTGAATAAAACCCTAAAAGAGATAACTGAAGAACGTGAAAAACTTCGTAGGGACAATGCTACTCTAAATATTGAGATGGAATCTGTGGCGATGAAGCTAACTAAGGAGATTGAAGAAAGGAAGAATAATGAGGGGAATCTAGCATGGTCTTTAAAAGAAAAATCTAAAGAATGTAGTAGAGTAAATAGTGGATTCATGCAGATGAAGATTGAATTGCAACAATCTAGAAATAATGAAAAAGAGCTTGAAAAATAGATAGTTATTCTCATAGATGAACTCACTATTGCAAACAAATATAAGGAGAAGTTTATAATCAATTCTTCTAAGCTTGATGAGTTGACTAAAGGAAAAAATGATGCAAATGATAAATGAGGTCCTGGATATGAGAAGGAAGAAAGCTCCGGATCTGAACATAAGGATTCCAGACAAAGAAATCAGATGAACAAAGGAATAAGGTATTCGGTAAGACAACTCAATGCTTAGAAGTTTAATGGTTACTACTTTGCTTGCAATAAATTTGGTCATATGGCTTCTCAGTGTAGATTTAAAATAAATTCAAGCAGTCCATCATTTCTCGGTCAATGTTTTAGTTGTAATAAGTTTGGTCATATTAAGTCAGTTGAATACAGAAGTATGTCTATCAGTATAAGGAATGTTAAATGTTATACCTGTGGAAAATTTTTCCATATTGCTAATCAGTGCATATTAAAGGGAAATCAATGGAATGAATGGTCTAGACAAAGAAATTTGATATGTTACAATTGTAATAGATTTGGTCACATTGCAAGATTTTACAGGAATAGAAACATGGATAGAAGAGGTTTGGTATACAAGGGAAAAATATCATAGAAAGATGAAAAAGGAAAAGGAAAAATGAATTTGGAAGAGATAAGAGATCAAATGAAGAAAACGTGGGTAAAGAAGAGTGAATCTGATGAAGGAAATAAACTCGTACCGAAAGTAGCCTCTAGTAATTCCTCCAGAAATTGATCTCAAGCCATTGGCCTAGGGGGATTCTTTTTCAAGAAAAATCCTTTGTTCCCCTATCAGTAGTTGGCATCATAATACAAGAAATTGTTAGTAGCTATGATAGAAGTTTGAAAATGCATCAGTGATTGCTTATGCAGAAACATGAGAAGTAGAAGGTTCATAGAAAAAAATTCTTTTGTTGTCTAAGAAAACAGAGTACCCAAAATTCCTAGGGAAAAATATTCAATGTTACAAAAAGGTTAGGTGCACGAAGTTATAAAAGGGTATCTGGAACCCTCATTTGTCACCTTACATTGTATGCTTCCTAAATTAGACCGCATCATCCCATGACTTTATTCGCCACCCATGACTTTAAATGACAAATCTGTCAACCAACAATCTGGAAAGCTATTAGGCTTCATAATCTCTAGAAGAGGAATTGAGGTAGGTCTAGAAAAGGTTAAGGCCATAATGGAAACTCCCCTGCTATGTAATCTAAAGCAATTAAGGAGTCTCCAAGGGAAGCTACAGTCCATCAGATGCTTCATATCCCAACTTGTTGATAAGTGTCAATCATTCACACATCTCCTGCACAAAGACACCACCTTCAAGTGGGATTCAGAATGTTAGCAAGGATTCAAAAACATCAAGGAGTACTTGGCTCATCCACCCATCTTAATGTCTCCAATTCTAGGAAAACCACTCTTGTTGTATATCTCAGCTACATCAGTTGCACTAGGGGAATTACTAGCACAACATGATGAATTCTCTAGAGAACATGTGATCTATTACATCAGTTGAACACTAGTGGGTTATGAGCTTAACTATTGTCCAATAGAAAAATATTTCTGGGGATTGATCTTCAGTTCACAAAATCTTCGTCACTACATGCTTAGTCATCCCATCAAGCTGATCTAAAAAGTTGACCCACTTAAGTACTTGTTATCCAAAACTTCTTTAACTAGCCGCATGGCCAAGTGGGTCATGCTACTGAGCGAACTTGACATAGAGTATGTAGACTATAAGGAAATCAATGGATTGGTGATAGGAGATCAGTTGGCCAATGATCCTGTGGTAAATGCTTATCCATTGGTAGCCGAGTTTCTTGATGGAGTCCTCAAAGTCACAGAAATTGATACATGGATGCTCTACTTTGATGGGTCATATACACATAATGGAGTTGGCGTAGGTGTCTTATTTATCACTCCTCAAGGTGACTACATCCAAAAGTCATTCTAGTTAGCATTTCCATGCACCAAAAATATAGTAGAGTATGAAGCTCTTATCACTGGCCTTAGAATCACCATACAATGGAATATCAACCATCTACGAATCTTTGGTGATTTCAGACTAATTATCAAACAGGTCAATGATGATCTTCAAACAAAAGATGAAAATTTGTTACCCTATAAATGCATGGTGGATGAATTTAAGAAGTATTTCACCTTCATTCAGTTTGAGAAAATCCCCAATGTTAAGAACAAGTCAGGAGATGCAATGGCTATAATCGGTTCCCTCATCATCATGCCCCGAAATCAAACAAACTATGAGTTCCCTGTTGAACAAATCTTAATATTGGCATATGATGTCCCTGATAGTGAGATGGTGTATGATTTCCCTGATAGTGAGATGGTGTGTGATATCATAGGTCCTAAATTACCCTGCTACCACGACAATATCCTACCATCTGACCTTAGCAACAATAAACGTAAATCATTTATCCAACAAACTTCCCACTATACCATTGTAGGAGATACACTTTATCGGAGAGGGTATGATGGCACTCTACTTAGGTGTCTGAATGAATCAAAAGCCAACACTATGTTAAATGAGGCACATAGTGGTGTTTGTGGGTCCCATTCCAATGGGATGGCATTATCAAAAAGGATTCTTAGAGCTGGTTATTATTGGCCTACTATGGAGCATGACTCTTGCGAGTTTGTGAAGAAATGTCTACCTTGATTGGAAAGATTTATTCTCCATCCTTTGATGGCCATACTTTCATCATCACAACCACTGAATACTTTACCAAGTGGGTGGAAGAAATTCCACTCTCCCAAATCATGGGTATTCAGATCTCCAAATTCATCCTTTTCCATATTCTCTGCAGATATGGAATCCCTTCCACCATCATCATCAACAATGGAAAACCCTTCAAAAATTAGTTTATGAAACACCTTTGTGAGACATACCATATCCAACATCATTTATCCATGCCCTATTACCCACAAGGTAATGGTCAATTGGAGGCAACCAACAAGACCCTCATCAAGATCCTTAAAAAGGTGGTCAATAATACTAGTCAATATTAGCACCTTCATCTCCATCCTACCCTATGGGAATATTGTACATCTATCTGCACTCCCACTGGTACCACCCCATACTCTCTTGTATATGGTGTCGATGCAATCTTTCTAATCAAAGTTGAGATCCCATCACTTTGACTCTCTTTGAAGAATGTCATCAGTGATGAAGATACTTGGGTTGCATGCTTAAGTCAACTCGAACTACTAGATGAAAAGCACATCAAGGCCTACAATCACCTTCAAGCATATCAACATTATCTTAGGAGTAGCTACAACAAGAAGGTTCATCCTCGTCAATTCAATGTCATTGATTTGGTCCAAAAAGAGAATTATCATACCCAACAAGACAGGGAAAAGAAAGAAAAGTTTGAGGTAAATTGGTTGGGTCCCTATGTTGTCACATCAAAATATGGTTTTGGGGCATATAGGCTTGCAAAACTTGAAGGAGAGTCCTTGGAGGATCCTATCAACATCATGCAACTGAAGATGTTCTATACCTAAGTCAGTTGGGTTATCCTACCTAGAAAAATCCAAAAAAAGTAAAAAATCATCAAAATACAAAAAAGTAAAAAAGTCAAATTGTAAAATAGTAAAGAGAAATAATCCATCCTATGGTGAAAACCACCCTTGGTGGCACCTTGGATAAGTATGTTTGGTGAAATACTAATAACAAGAGCTATTCGTAGAGGTATTAATCATTATCTACCTTGTGTCCTAGTTACTTTGTGCTTTCATCCATCCTATCATCGCATCCTATCGATCCCATCCTTCCATCAACATCCTATCATTAGTCACTTAGTATATTTTGGTTGAGCATTGGACAATCCAAATTGGCTATCTGCAATCCTAAGCTTTTATCCTAAATCTAAGCTTTTTTTCAGTCTCATTTTGCTAGTATCATGTCCTCATCTAGGATCCTTCATCATGTCAGTCATCATTAGGTCCCATCCTGTCCTTGGTCCATTTTTTCAAACTACATTTCCCCCGTGCTTTCACATAGGCAAGGTCAATCATTTGATCAATCCCTGGGGCATTTTTCTATCATGTGTTTGTCATCCATCTAGGTCTCCATTGTCCTCTTTCAGCTTTATTGATCACCTTTCATTAGTATTTTTATCGAACTATGAGGTCTCTGTGCTTTCACGTAGGCAACGCTAATCATTGATCAGCCCCCAAGACCCAAGGTCTGTCCTTAGGGTGTGTCTTGGTTTCATGTTGTGTCATCAAGTATGTCCTTATTCAATTGGTTCTTAACAATAGAGGTCACTATTATCATGAGGTTCAATCAGTTTTGACTATCTCAAGTCATGTCGATCACCTAGTTTAGTCTCCATGGATCTTTGGTATTAACAGGATCTGTCCTTCCTAAATTAGACCGCATCAATCCCATCCACCCTTTTGATCTTATGGCAAAGGAAGTTTGAAATTGATTGTGTTTTTTTTATGCTTTTGGAATATTTTTATCATTTGAGATTCCTATAATTATACTTCATTGGGTTCGCCATGATCCATCATACCATGGTGTTCTTTGACTAGTAGAACTAGGGGCATATCTTGATTTTTTGTGTGATCTTGTCTTCTTGGTTGTATTGCGTAGTACCCACCAAGATCTTTTGTGGTCTTGCGTTACGTTGGGGCATCCTTTGTGTTTGTAGTTTTCCAACATTGGCCCTACCATATCCTCCATGACTTTGGGATGTTGGACTAACCTTTTGTTTTTTGTGTCAATCCCATGCATGTGATATGGAGTCACCTTGGTTCCTCATACCTTGGTGCATAGTATCTCATGCTATATCAAATAAAGTGCTCAATACATGGCAATATCATGCATAACAATTAAATTTCTTGATTTGGTTACCATCCATTCATCTCCCCATCCCCCATCCTCTCATCTATCTATCCTATTTTTTTTCATCACTCCACTATCTTCATCTTCATCATTTTATTTATCTCTTCAATTTTCTTAGGATAATATAGATTTCTTATTCTAAGCATCTTTTCATCACCCTCATCATTTCATCATCTCTTCAATTTTTTTAGGATAATATAGATTTTTTATTCTAAGCATATTTTCATCATCCTCATCATTTCATCATCTCTTCAATTTTCTTAGGATAGTATAAATTTTTTATTCTAAGTGTCTTTTTAGCACCCTCATCATTTCATCATCTCTTCAATTTTCTTAGGATAGTATATATATATTTTATTATAAGAATCTTTTCCTCCATCATCTTCATTCATCTCAGAAATCTCACATCTTAATCCAATCCTAATCCATTCAATCTAGCACAAATCATCTAATCACATCTTTTCTCTTGCTCCTAGCCTTGCTGCAAGCCTTGATCCAATCCCCATCATCATTATCATCATCATCGGGATGTATCCTTCCCTATCCTTCTATGTTGTTTTGGGATGTATTGCTCCCTCATCAACAACACTCTCATCATCAGGATGTATCCTCCCCTATCCTTTTGTGTTGTTTTGGGATATATCCTTCCCTCATCAACAAAAATTTCATCATCGGGATGTATCCTTACCTATCCTTTTGTGTTGTTTTGGGATGTACCATTCCCTCATCAACAACACTTTCATCATCATGATTGGAATGTATCCTTCCTTATCCATTTGTGTTGTTTTGGGATGTATCCTTCCCTCATCGAAAACACTCTAATCATCATCATTGGGATGTATCTTTCTCTATCCTTTTCCATTGTTTTGGCATATATTATTCCCTCATCAACAATGTTCCATCCATCATCAATCAATCTTGGCTTGTAGCTTGATCAGGGCAACACCATATTTCTCCTTGAATCCATTCATGCTTTCTCTCTTCTCATCTTCTCTTCCCAATCTCCTATCGCTTATAATCCTCTCTTATCCATCATTTTGTATCATCTTCCCCACCTACCCTTGCATCATCTCATCCATTTCAAGAGCACACCCATGTTCTCTTGAACCTGCATGTCTTCTTTAAGGGGCATCCTCAATCCCTAATCTTTATCTTCACTCCCATCATCTTTCTTCCAAGTCACTTCTTCAAATGATTGGGGAATCTCCCTCAATCTAACCATCTTCCTAGTGCTAGCTTTTAATCTTCTTTGAAATGATGCTACTTCGTAACAACATCTCAAAGAGGGGGAAAATGTAGACACCTAAATTTGGCCACTTATGTTTGGTAAATTTTATCTTTTTTCATCTAAATATCCTATTATATACATTAATTAAGTAATATTGCTATTATTTAATTAATATCATTAAATTCCTCTAAATACCTAAGGTATTTAGTTAAATAAATAAATACTTTACCCTTTATTCCTTTCCTTCAAGCAATTAAATAAATAATCCATTTATTTAATTCCCTTTATCTCCCATCCCCCATAATCTACACCTAATCCTAATCCACCTCATAATCTCATCATTAGGGATGTGCACATTCCTAATCCATGATTAGGATGTGTCACATCCTCCAACTTTTGCAAGTTGGCTTCTAATCCTCATTAGCCACCTAACCTTCCTCTAATCCTTCATCAACTAGCCTAATCAACCCCTTGGTCAACTCTCCCCATCTCCCAAGGAATTTTTAATTCCTTTTCTCTTTCCCAAGGAATATTAAATTCCTTTTATCCTTTCCATGCACATTAAAAAGGAATTTTTAGTTCCTTTGGTTAAAAACCTTAATCTCAACCCTTGATCTTCTTCCTCCTTTCAATCTCCACTATCCATTCCTATCTCCCTTGCTAAATGGCTAACACTTAGCCATTTTTGGATTCTGAAGCATTCAACCATATGCAACCACAATCTATCACATTCATCATCTCAATCTATCAATCTTTCAGTCACCATAGCCATCTTGCATTTGAATCAAGCAAAAAATCAAGTCGTTATGCTGTCGAAATTGATCTAGGAGCACACATATCAAGCCATCAATGAGGGAAAAAAATTCATCAAGCTCAAACAAGGTAAAATTGATTTTATTTTCATTTTTAAGTTTGAGTTTCATCTTAAGCCTAATCTTGAGTGTTGTCTTTGGTTTTTTTATCTCTTGCTTGAGTTTATTTCTTGCAATTAAGATGGGGTAAACACACTATGCACAACTATCATTTATGGGGCTAAGAGAAATGTGAATTAATGTTTTTCACCAACCTAGAACCCCCAAGAGTTTCCCTCATAAGTTTCACCTTCTCTTGTTCCTTCTTGCAACCGACTTTAGATAGTTTCTCCAGAGACCCCCTTTTAAGAGGTTTTTGTTGTAGACCCAGAATAGGCACAAAACCACTACCTTTTCTAGAATCCAAAGACTCCTTCATTTGAGAGGGATCATGCTCCCCCAAAGCACCCCCAACCTTCAAAGCTAAAACCCCACTTGAGCTAGGAGTACCCTCAACCTGGGAGGATGACTGTTACCCCAAAATCTTCCTGCACACCAACCTAAGGCATAATATGGGTAGCATTATCATTAACATCCAACAAGGCCACAACCAAAGACTCAACACTAGAAGGAAACCCAACAAGAATCCCCTCCTCCTGAACTAAGTCCTCCAAGGCATTAAACTAATTGTAGATCTTGTCAGAATGTCTGTCCCTGAGGGTCCTTTTTTGACCTCTTCCCCTATTATAGGGCTTAACCTGAATAAGACCTTCCTTTTCAATAGTCTCTCTCACCAAAGGAGCCTTCCCTTTATCATTCTTAGAATTAGAGTCAGGATTAACATTAGAAGCAATAGACTTCTGATTAGATCAAGGGAATTTCTTTTATAGGTGCCCATACTCATGAAAAATATGAAATCTAAATAGGAGGATTTCATAGTCAACATGTTGAATCCAGGAAGAAAAATCAAGGAAATTTTCCATAGAGTATAGTAAAGGGTTATTCAAATCAATTTCTACAAAAATACAAGCATATGAAATAACCTTTCGATCTTCAGTTTGTTGTGTAGAGCCAACCAGTTTACCAAGTAAAAGAGCTATCATATACAAAATGTTTCTACTCCAGAACTCAAGAGACAGCCTTGGGAGCTAAACCCAAATGAGAACCTTGGAAGGGAGCTCTTTATTTGAATTGAACCCTAGATCCCAAGGCTTCATGAAAAGTCTAGCCTAATTAAAGAAATATGGACCACCTTCAAAAGCTTTGTTCTTGTCTGCCATGCATAAAAACACAATAAAAAAGTAGTTGTTTGCAACCAACATTAATTCCATATCTCCTTCAGGGTTCCAAATCCTTCGATTCCAAGATTCCAAAGTTGGAAAAGAAAGACAAAGACCCATCAACTTGCATATCAATGCATGCTTGCAAAGATACTCAACATCTTCCATGACATACTTAGGTTGAATCCTTAAAACCGATCTCTCTTTACTTCTTTCCAAACACCCATTAACTTTCTTAATTTTGTGTAGACCATTTCTTGAAGAGGAACCCACATCCACTAAAAATTCCCAAATGCTCTCAAGATTTTGCATGCCCAAAAGACAATGGATCAGCCATATCTGAGTCTCCAGTAAATGACACAATATGGGATTCACCTCGATTCTCCATCCGGGAATACTAGAAGAAAAGGAAGGAAAAAAGAAACAAAGGAGCATGAGCCCCCAAACACCACTCAACATGGCTTGCTCTACAAAATAACCCCCAATCTGCAAATAGCTACGAAGAAAAACACCCCATGTAGCCAAGAGAAGAAGCAAAAAAAACATAGAAGGGAACCCTCCATGCCCAACCAAAGTGTTTCTCCAAACACAAATGCCACCTCCGATGCAAAACTAGGCCAAACACGTGCCCCCTCACATAGGTTAACAACTCAGGAAGCAAGGAAAAACATGGCTAGGGTTTCCCCTAGCCTGTGCAACAAACAACCTCCACCATCAATCCGTCCATCACCTTCCAACATTAGTAGTACTTAGTAATAACTTATTTTTTTGTCAAAAAATATAATTTATCACAAGTTCTCATTTTTTCACATTATGTTATTCCTAGAGATATTTTGCAGTCATAGTATAGGTTAGAAACATAAAAATAATACTTTTTAATTATCTCGCACACCATAAAGGATTACGTTAATCATACCATAAATAAGGATAAATATCTTTTCTCAAATTTTTATTAATAGTCAAAGAAACAAACTTTATATTTAATTTAGTTTCTTTCAAAAATGGAATTCATTCGATTGATTACAACCTAATAACATAGTGTGTGGATTTGACCACATATTAATTTGTATGCCGAGAGGTGTAACCCTACAATGGAAACACAGTGCTTATAGGAGGCAACACAATCCGTGAAAGAAAAAGAAAAAGCAACAAACATTTAACAATATTTATTTATTTAAAAAAATTAAAAAGCAACACAATAATTATTTCAAAAAATCCACGATCATCAACAAAGAGAGTTAATAAATATATTTATTTTAAAAAAAATAAAAAAGTAGAGACATATTAGAAATATTTATTTAAAAAAATCCACCATCACATTCCTTTGTCCTTATCCAAAACATTATCCAAATTTTCTACTTTAATAAAATAGTTTCCAAAATGATATATCTCGGTGTATATTATATAGATTAATATTTAAGATATATATAATTCAAATAATAATATAGATTAATAACAGTGTGTGGATTTGACCACATATTAATCTATATTGTTGTGTCTCAACATTCGCTTCTATGTGCACATGGATCACATTATAACTGGAAACTATATAGATATGATCATGAGAAAATATGGATAATAACTTTTATTTAGTTGAATTAAACATGAAATAGTTCTCTACATCCTATAGTGACCAAGCTTGAATATATTTAGTTTGTTATATACCAACAAATAGCCAGCTTGAAAGAATACCCTGAAATATTAATCTAATCCTTTTTATTTTCATTGTATTTCTATTTTTAATAAATAGTTATTCGATTAGAATTTTTAAACATTAAGGTTCTATTAAGTTGATTTTCTTTTAAGGCTTTATTTGTATAAATGATTATAAATTATATATATAAATTTATTATTCATTTAAAAGATAAAATAGTTTAAAATTTGATTATATTTTTTTAGTGTGAAAAGAGGTATTATTAAACTAGTTAACTTTTAGCCTACTAAGTAGAATCATATTCACACTACAATTAAGCTCACTTAGAGGAATTTTAGCCTACTTTGTGAGACAACTCTACACCTCTTGCATGGTCACTTTCCACTCATTACAACACTTGTCATGTGAGTGAACAAGTGTTCCATCTTTGAAGTGTTAGTCCTGAGTCATTGTGTTTCACATGACTACATTCACTTTCTTATTTAAGCAAGGTCATATTGTACATTTTAATTACTCTTTTATCAATCTCTTTGATAATGTAAATTAGACTGATTGTGTGCAAGTGTTTTTTGTGGAAGCACAAGGCTTTTGGTGTTATGATCTTGTTAAAAATCCTAACATGGTATCCTAATAAGGATGAAATATTAAACCTACACTTCCTTCTTCAGCTTGTGGACACACCATCTAGTCACACCTCTTTTTTGTGCATCTACACGGTTCTTAGGAAACAAAGCCTTCAACCTGCACATTCTAGAAATCCCACGCACCCCAACCGACATTGGTGTGCTAATAGAGACAACTTACCCCAACACACATTAACATCAATGTGAAGGGTGATTGGAGCATCTCTATTTTATGTACTTATCTTGCCACACCCTAGTTGACAATTTTTTTAGCTGGGAGGATAAATTTTTGTTGTTGATAAAACCTTGGCATGTTGATTTCAACCCTGCTTCTGAAACTTTTAGCAAGATCTCAATTTGGGTTCGGCTGCCTTACCTTCCCCTCCACTTATGGTTTGAACCCCTTTTGGAGGAAGTGGGTGATGCCCTAGGTGATTTTTTGTTGGTAGATGATGCTACTTCTGATGTATTTCATTACACCTTTGCCCGTATTTTGGTTGAAATGGGTGTTTCAAAAGGGCTGCTTGATGAGATTTTAATTAAAAATTCTAAGGGTTCTTGGGTCCAATCTTTGGACCAGGAAGGGATTCCCTTCTGTTGTAGAAGATGTTTTAAAATAGGTCACACTGCTACACAATATGGATTTGATAAAAAATCAACGACATCATGGTGGAAAGGCACCTCTCAACAACATTATACAGTTGAGAAGAATGTTGATCAACATAGGAGATTTTTTGAGGTGGTTGCATCAGAATCATAGGCTCGTGAGACATCCCCTCCAAATGTCTCAATTGGTGGGGTTGTTGAAGTTGAACATCATGTTGAAACCCCTAAAGATCATGAGATTGGGTCTCCATTCACCATTTTTGGTGAATGCACTTCGGCCATAATTTCTGGTGGCTTCTATGATTCGCCAATGCCTGCACTAAAAAATAATGATGACATCTTTGAGACTGTGGGTGCAGGCATTCATTTTTAGGAAAATAGTATGCTGGCTTGGAATGAAAAGGCAGCGCAAGTGGAAGAAGGTTGGATTACAGTTAAGGGAAAGAAATCAAAATTCTCTAGGCCTTCTTTTGACATGACTCTTTGCTCCCACAAGGGTAGTTCTAAATGTAAATCTTAACAGGTTTTGTTTGGGGGCTGGGGTTTGTTTGGTTGTAGATTGTTTTATTTGTAGCCTTTTTTTGATTGTAAAGGGTTTCACCACCAACAATTCACAGCTAGAAAATTTACCGCCATGACAAATTCACCTCAAGGAAAATTCACCACCAACAATTCACCACTGCTGAAAATTCATCGCATTAAAATTTTCAGTGGCAGTGAATTTTCCTTGAGGTGAATTTGTCATGACGATGAATTTTCCCATGGTCAATTTTCCATTGATGAATTGCTAGCGGTGAATTTGCTGGAAGAATCATAGTTTAAATTTCTTTTGCAAACCAATTCTTTGTAAGAAGGTGTATCGATTGATCTCTATTTGGAAATCTATGTGCATTGCATTATTTGTGTATTGATATCTTTGTTCTATCCAGACTTGTAGCCAAAAATAGTGATGCATATTTTTGTGGAGGCCATGATCTAGCGCTTCAAATGGACTCCATGACTCAGTCAAACTCACACCATGTTTCTTGCATTCCAATTCATCATCTAACTCCATGCCAACAACCTACATTTAGTGATAGATTAAAACCTACCAGTGATCTCTTAGATCATGTTGCACTTTGTCAACATCCTCCCGATTGGGTAGTGCAACTCATTCCTTCTTTGGTAGCATATGTGCCACATATCAGGGGGCGTGGAGTTCTCTTTCTATTGTATATGTGCTACACCATTAGTTAAAAGGCGGGTGTGAAGAATTTATGAAGGAATCATTGCAGGCACCATTCCCTTTCAAAGCTCCCAACCACTTTCCAACGAATCCCTATTCCCAAAGACTCGATCTTTACTCCCAATGGCCCTACAGTTTGGTTGCAGTTAAAGATTTTACTAGTTGTTCACATAGCCATGTACATTGTATTAAATTTTAGCATCCTTTACAATAATAATATGCTAAAGTATTATAATAGATAAATTCATAGTGATCTATTGGATTTTAGCTTTTTATGCTTGTGTTAACCATTTGCTGTAAGATAAACTTGCTAAAGTTAATTATCAAGTAGTCTCAAGTCTTATTAAGGGGGTAGTTGTTTTTGGTTGTCATAATTGGCAAAGGGGGTTCTTGTTTTTTTGTTTGCAATAACTTACAAATGGGGAAGGGGTTTGAATCATTTTCTATTTTTGTCATTTAATTAAGGTTTGAAAGAAATATTTGATATATGTTTGCATTATTCATCTCATGACATAAACTTGTAAGAATTCATAATAGAAAATAATTTTGTAAATGCACTCATATAAAGTGCAACAAAATTTGAATGTGTGAGGGAATTTTTTACTTACACTGAATTATAAATTGTAATGGGGGGTTGTGTAGTGCTTTGGCTTGCCATCACATTAATGTATCCTTGTGATTCTCACCTCAACGCATGTTGCCTTAATTTTCCATCACAACAATGGATCCTCATGATTTTCACCTCATGTGTTTGTGCCTTGATGCACACCCTTTTTTAGTTTCTAATACATCTTTTGGACCTAATTCTGGATCTAAATTCCTATGTACACTTGTGTGGCTGATTTCAGTTGGTTTGCCTATATCTCTTCTTGTAAACATTAAGGCAGGATTGTAATATTTTTATGCTAATGCTTCTTTCAATGAAGAAGTGGAGGAACCTTCTACTTTTTGGGGGGTCTCATAGACCTTCTATCTTTATCTCTCATATGGGGGATTATTTTAGTGGATCATATTTTGTGAGATTCTCGTACCTATGTAGAGCACCATGATGCACATTTTAGTAGTGTACTACACATCACTCATGGAATTATTCACCATACTCCAAAATCATAGTACTATATGTATTTTCAACTTCATATGCATATGTATATTCATGGTTGAGTAGTGTTCCATATGTTCACTCATGCAGTATTTTTTCTCTTATCTTGATATAAATTTCTTGGAGCTTCGTTGATTCCAAAAAACACTAGTTTATCTTTGGTGGAGTTTAAACCTTTGACATGCTTCAGGAATTATTCATCATCATGGGACATATTTCAAGAGGTCTTATCCTTCTCTTTCTCTTTTTTGGAGAGGATTTTTGTTCCCATTGGGTTTTCTCCTTTTTCTCTATTTGTGAGAGATCATTTTTGTACATAAGTACCTTACCAGGCCTTTTTTCCAAGACTCATGTTTTCAACATTTAGCTTACTCCCTAAGTATCACTTAAGGTGGGGTGTTAGTGTGAAAAGAGGTATTATTACACTACTTTGTTTTTAGCCTACTTAGTAGATTCCTATTCACACTACACTTAAGCTCACTTAGCGGACTTCTAGAGTTTTGTCTCACCTCATGTGGTTGAGACAAGTTTTATCACTTTTTAAAACACCGAGCTACACCCCCTTGCTGGTCACTTGCCGCTCACTACAACACATATCATGTGAGTTAACAATTATTCCATCTTTGAAGGGTTCGTCAATCACTATATTTCACATGACTACCTTCACTAACTTGCTTATTTAAGCAAGGTCATAGTGTGCATTTTAATTAACTCTTTAATCAATCTCTTTGATAATGTAAAATAGGCTCGTGATGTGCAAGTTTTTTTTGTGGAAGCACAGGGTTTTTGTTGTTATGATCTTGTTAGAAATCCTAACATAATTAATATTTTTCTATATTTTTATTCATTTCTTAAAAATTTTATGGACCAAAAAGGTTTATTTTTTGATAAAACATTCTTATTCACTAACATAAATATTTTCTTCAACAATTTATTATAGTGTAAAATTGTAATCAAGATTAATTTTTAGCTCAATTATTTCTCCAACAATTTATGGACTTTTGATACTTGAAGGACATCTAAAAAAATGTATTTGTTTTTATTAGAAAAAAGGGGTTAACAGGGAACACTACCCTTATAAAGCTACTAGCACACCATAGGTAACCAATAAAACCACTATAACAAAGTTGCATACAATAAAGCATAAAAAATAAAATAATTATGTCATGAAACCTAGAAAGCTTCACACCCTTAACTTGGGTATGTCATAAGGATACATTCTTTGGAAGACTTTTCCTCTTCCTATGGATCACTACTCAAGAAACATTATCATCCAATTACATAAACATAGGAAAAGTGGGAGGAAAATCATTCATCAAGGTACCGCCTAGGAAAAAAACACAAGGAGAGGAGTGCCCTATATGAGAAATTGAATGTTGAGTGGGATTCACTACAACACCAACCAATTGAGAAACATTAAAACCACAAGATATAATATATATGAATAATCCAATATTGTTAGTAAAAAATATGTGTCAACCTTGCAATTATAACAAGTTAATATATTGAGTGTGGGGGGTACCCCCCTTGTGGAGTCCACGAGTAATGCACAATGAAAAAGGTTAGAGGGAAGCGCCCACAAAAGGTACATTTTATGTATATTATATTATTTTAAATTTGGACCATTCATCATTAGTTCTTAGGTCTAACAATAGATTTTTTGAGTTGTCTATCCCTAGAAGGAAACCTTATTTTGTGAGGGAATTGTATTACAACTGCGTATTGTGATGTATTCTAAGATTCTAATTTATTAATACTTGTTATATTTCCTTTATATCTCTATTTGGTAAAACTCCTATGAGAATCTTTCTCTGCACATATTTATTGTAATCTTTATGATTTCTAAATAATATATTGGGTGAATTTTAGTTGGTTTTTCTCCTAAAATAGTTTTCACCATGTAAATCACTATGTTTTGGTATGCATCATATTTATGTTATTTCTATTTAATTTTATAACTATTGTAAAGATTTGAAAATAGTTTTTCATTACCCTCCACTCAATACTAGGGTAGGAAGCTATTCTAATATCTTAACTTCCTTACATTTATAGAAGTGTTTCATGTAACATGGAAGGGGAGGGACATCAAAACTATAGAAGTGGACTCAACTTTTGGCACTTACCCACTTATAACAAGGATAATATTTGGACTAGGAGTTTAGCTTTTATCTTATAATGCATAATTTATTCTTAAAGAACATGACCTTGTAACTGCATTATGAGTTTATATTTATGTGCATGTGTTTATATGGAGGCCAACTCATGTGTGCTCAATTTGTTACTTGTATGTTGGATTTTAACCTCAATACAGGTATAAGAAAATAATAGTGTAATGAATCCAATTGGGGTAATAGAATTGGATTAATTAGACCATGCTATAAACCATTCATAAAATATGTTTTAGATCAATGTTCTTGTACAGTCTAATGCTGGAATGTTGAACCAATAATTATATAGGAGCTAACTTCTAGGCATCACAACTAGGTTTGAGCAAGGGACTCTATAAGGGTAAAGTTAAAGGACAATCACTCTCTTAGCATAGTTTTTCACACTCATTGTAAGGTGGTCATTAAAATTATAAAGCCTATGACGTAGTTATAGATATGATATTTATTTTTCTAACATGGTAGGTGTCATGGCCAAAAGAAGTATTTAGTAAAAATCATAGGGTTAGTCATATTTTAACAGTAAGATATAGTTGATAAATTGTACAAGTTATCCAATTTAATTGGCTTTAGAAAATATTTTTCTAGTAGCATGCAAGTGATGGATGCTAGGATCTACCCATCTTAGGAGTTAAGTATTAGTATTGGATTATCAAAAGGAATGTTTGTGCCTCCTTTGTTATGTTTGTAGCATCATAAATTGTCACTCTTAACAATTTTATACTAGGTTTAGCTCTCCCTTACGTGCTCAAACCAAATTGTGCTATGAAATTAACTATTTTATGATCATCTTCATAAAATCAGGCTTAAGTTTTGAATTAATATTTATAATTCACTTACCAACACTAAAAGTCCCAAAATTGGTTTGGACTAGAGTGCTAGTGCTCCAACATATTTTGGACCCAATTTAAATAAGTTAGTGTCCAAATTTTAAAATTTTAAAATTTGAATTCATTTATTGGCTTTTGATAATTAATTTAGCATGAATTAAAAAAATGCATATAAATACATTTTTTCATCATTTAAAATCCTAAAAAATCTATTGATAATTGAGCATCCTATAAAGCTATCAATAGAAAAATTAGTAGGATTATTGTAGCATTATTTCAGCCAAGCACCATATTAGAAATGCACCAAGTTTTCATGTGTTTATTCACATTTCATGTTCATCTATTTTGTAAGCACTAACACTTAGATGACTTCAAATAAAGCATATAATTCTCCTTGAAGGTGATGAGTATAATGACTTCAATCCATCAAGGAATGTAGATCTGAGTGCTAAGTCACATCACTTGTCAATTTATCATTCCCCTTATCCATTTGTCTCCTCCTGATTGAGGGTAAGCACTCTCTTTTACATCAACATAGCCATTGTGGAGGTAGAAATACCAAGACAAGGTTTGACATAGGTAAGCCCCTATGCGAAAAAAGTCATTTCCATCCTCTGTTATGTGTAGGTTATAGACCTAAAGTGAATTTGGGAGAGGATTTAATTCATATTTCTCAATCAAGCATTCAAGCCTTATATGCTAATGAATTGGGGAAAGTGGAATTAATTAGCAAAAAAAAAAGTTCTAACACTAAGTACAAAAAGGAAGAGCCAACATAAATGGACTAACTGAGATTTTAATTCTATTTTTAAAGGCCTCCATTTTCAACTATAGGGCACTAATAGGTCTATGTCCAATCAACTCAAGCTCAGATTTCTATGTCAAGTTCGTCTATGTCTGCACTCTAATGTTCTATACTTTCCCAAAATAATAACACTCCATTGTAGTTGAATAATTTTGACCTAGATCCTCAAATCTAGTCAATGAACAATCGATGGATCAATCCCCCCAAGGAAAGGACCAAAACCCTAATCCACCATTCTAGCTCTTCCATTGAGTTTAGTATCCAAGTATGTATTTTGTGATCATTTTTGGTTCCTTCCAATATGGCATAGGAGAAGGTGTTATTTAGACTAGATCTCCCTACATCTCATTTTGGTGAACCCAACAATAGTTACATGTTAAAATCCTTTGAACTTTTAAATTTGTCATTTCAAAATCTAAGCGCAATCTTAGGTTGTTTGAATTTTTCATTAATGCATGTGTATTTTGTTCAAAATTATTGAAAAGATAAAGACTAACATAGTGTTTGACATAATGATGGAGATAAAAAATAAAATCCCAATCAAGTCATTTACCACATACATTCCTTATTTTATGCTCATTACATGTTCTACAAACTACATTTATTATGTTATAAATATTTATTTTTAAGTCTTTAAAGGAAAGCATGCATGATTGGCATAATACTAGTAACACGACATTTTTATAGAATTTCAAATTATATATACATCAAGATAAGTTTAGTATAATTTTAAAAGGCATAAATCTTCATACAAAGTATAATATAGATTTAGCAATGGCATCTCCCAGTCAACAATTAAACATCAAATAGAAACTAATAAAAATTTTTATTAAAAATTAATAACACAACAATAAAAAAATACTAATAAACTAATTATATTTCTGCAAATCTCTACACGTCATCACTCTACGTGTCTTTATAAATGTTGGTTTATTGCGCTATAAATATTGTGATTGTGAGGTGAGTTGCAGAAGATTTTTAATGGAATCTGATACTACTGGAATGCTTTCTCCTCATCCCTCATTTGATGATCTAATTAAAAACAAGGTAGGTTTTTTTCTATGCCTTTTCTAGTATTAAGTTTTTTATTTTGAAGTAATTTATTTTGGTATAAGGTAAATTTTAAGGCCAGTAATTTACTGTTGCAATTCACAGCAAGAAAATTCATGGCAAGGAAAATTCACTACCAGTAATTCACGGCTGTTTTGCATTCATTGTATTAAAAATGTTAATACGATGAATTTTCTCGGCCTGAATTTGTCATGGTGTTGAATTTTTTTGTGGTAAATTGCTGAATTACTGAATTATTGTCAAGGTTTTGCTGTTAAGATCAATAAAATTCTATCTGACAATGGTAGTGATATTTTGAAATGAATATTTATATTAATATTATGTTTTTGATGAATAAGTGTTTAGACTATCATTTATAACTTAATATTTTGTTCATAATTTCGAGAGTTCAAATGAATTTAACAGAGAATGGAGGAGGACAATTGCGATCATTGACTTTTCCCATATAATGTTTTCAAAGTTATATGTTTATCAAAACTAAATTTTCATGTTCTTTAGTATTAAATCTAATTATAATTGATGTCAAATGTCTAGATATATTAATGATGCTTTGATCAATCTGAACATACAACGTATATTAACGATGCTTTGATCAATCTGAACATACAACGTTTTGATAGCTGTATCTTTCATATGATTTGGTTTTTGACTGTACATTTTGTTGCGCCATTGTTGGAATCAGTGTGTTTTGAAAGCTGAATATTTTATATGATTTGATTTTTAACGTGAATTTAATTTGGCCGTTGATGAAATTACTATATTCTAAAAACTAAATCTATTATATGATTTGGTTTTTAAATAAGAATTTTTCTTTTGGCCGTTGATGGAATCACTGTAGTGACAGCTAAATCTTTCAAAGGATTTGGGTTTTGAATGTAAATTGTATTTGAATTCTGTGTTTTGAATGCTAAATCTTTCGCATGATTTGATTTTGAATGCGAATTTTGTTTGGGCTAACTAAGCGTTGAGAGCGGTGGATATTACAACTGTGAGGAATTTTTGTCCAGCTAACTAAGCGTTGAGAGCTTCTGGTAAGTTGAAATGGCATCTATAACAAAATAAAGTGAGTATTTAGAATATATGTTTATTTGGACTTTGAGAATATATGTTTTTTATTTTGATTTTGAATGTGAATTTTACTTGCCATGAAGAATATTAAATGAACTTTTCCTATGCTCAGATTTATAAAAAACACTGAGTTTTTTTCTTTATCTTCTTCTTGTGGTAGATATTAGACTGTCAGGAATCTTATCAGTTCTCTTTCACTTCTGGTTTTATGAATCTTATTTCTCTTCAATTTTTGTCCAGCTAACTAAGTGTTGTGATCTTCTGGTAAGCTGAAATGGCATCTATAACAAAATAAAGAGACTATTTAGAATATATGTTTATTTGGAATTTGAGAATATATCTTCCATATTGCGTATATGTCTATATACATGTTTATTAGCAGGATGATGACTCAGTAGCTGCAGCATTAAGGATACATGCAGATTATAAGTTTTTCTGTATATGAAGGTTTTTTAACACTAACTCATCATTTTTTATTTCAATCAGGTGTATTGGTACCATAATCATGGGTGAAATGGTTTTTCAGATTAGAAAATTAATGTTACTAATCATTATAGGTTATTAATGGTACCATAATACTGATTATGCTTGCTTGCCCTTAAATTTATAGTATGTAAGAATAAGCCTAGTGATAGTAACAATAAAATATTGAAGATAGTAGTTGTACTTAGCTAGAATCATTAGCTCATTAGGGTTTGAAATGAAAGTGATAGGTCTCTTTTATAGAAAACCAAATTTGAATAAAGGGTTAGGATTGAAAGATGAACAAAAATGTTGATCAATGGATGAGAGTGCTTTAAGAAGCAAGGAAATAGGGTTAGGGAAAAATTAGGGTTTAGTTAAGGATGGACGGTGGAGATTAAAAGGTAATAAAACCTTATCAAAGGTGGAGGTTGATTGAAATGTAAAGAGATAAGAATGACATGGAAAAAGAGGTTGTTGGAGTAAATAATTATAAAATTATTTAATTTGGAAGGGAAAATGAATAATTTAATAATTAAAACAATTATTTAGTTATAGAAGGAGAGGGAAAGTTGACTTTTAATTAAGATAACTATTTAAAGGAAAAGAACAAATTAGTAAATAATTAAAATAATTTTTTAATAGCAAAAAAATAAAAATAATTAAATAAATAAGAATTTATTTATTTATAGAGAGAAAGGTTTAATTAGTGACACAATTAAATAAATATAATTTATTTAATTAATCAAAGGACGGATAGAAGAGAAAATGAATTAATTAAATAATTAAAATTATTTAATTATGCAAGAAAGAAGGGGAATCGATGTGGAAAATGGTGTTGTAAAACCAGATAACTCAATCTAAAGAACTCCAAAATGTGTGCTATAGGAAAAAATGAATCTTTCATAGTCCACCATTACACCACCTCTTGAGCCACATTTAGGATCCTAGCTTTACTTGGCTTTGTTGATGTGGGCTTTGGTTCTATGTTAAACTTTTCATAGACTAGCTAGGAGTTGAACCTAGGACCTCTCCTTTGTTGTTGTGGTTCTCGACCATAGAGCTACCGACCCTATTGATGATCACTCCATCTTTGATTTAGTTGTAACTCATTTTCCAACATGAATACTTAAAAAAACAATTTAAATTGAAAAGATTAATAAATATTAAATAAATTATATTTAAAAAATTAAAATAATTTAAATTGTTTTTTAAACATGATTAGAAATAAAAGATTGATAATTAAGAATTATGATAAGAATATAAAATCTAATAAAATTCTCCATATAAATTTTATTTAAAACAACTTATAGATTTTTTTTTGAAATATATATTTCCTTCAATTAAGAGGACTATGAAATTAAGTTTGGTAGTCCTTTGCATATTGTCACATATTTATCTAGTTTGTGACATTTCCACCCATGAGGAGTCATTGATATGGTTGATCGAAAGGATTTCAATAACAAAAAAGTTACCTAACATGTTAAATATTTCTAATGATTTATACCATTTCAATTTAGGGGAGTTGTTAGCATGGTTGATTTAAGGAATGGTAATGTCAATTTATTTATAATATGTTTTGATGAATAAGTGTCTACTTTATTATTTATAAAAAATAATATTACACATATTAAAAAAAGGGTGGATAAATAAAAAATCACATCTCTAAAGTTCAAATGAGGCTAACACCCAAATCACAAAATATATAAAAATCAACTACTAAGTGGCAACAATAGTAGCAAAAAAGGAAGGAGGAAGGTTTCAATCATCTATTTTACCACATACATTAGTGGGGTTTGGAGTGCCCATAGGAGAGTCCCAACCCTAATCATCTTTATCCTTATATTTTCATCATAGGTTAGTGAAATAGCTAGAGTTAGTTGAGGAAAGTTTCTTAAATTAAACTAGCTAGAGGCTCCACTAGAAGGCCACCCAAGAGTTCCACTTGTGGGAGGTGGAGCATTTCCAAACAGGTTGTAACACATTTCATTGTCCATGATATCCTCTTGTAGTTGAGGGAGAAGCTTGCAATCGAGAAACATAGTTACTACAAGCACAAAGACTTCAACCTTACTAGCACTTGTGATGAGGAGGGAGATAGGGGAACTCTTGCCACAACATATGAGGCATTCCCCCAATGGTCAAGAAAAACTTGGAGTTGAGCCACTTCTGGGGAATTTTTTTTAGGTTTCACTTGGATATGTAATAACACATCAAAAAAAAAATCTTTAGAAAAAAATGAAACATGATGATTAATGAAGAAACAAGAAAAAAATGTAGATTTTTTTATCTTTCCATATGTTGAAGAGAATTTCCACACTAAAATCATGTCATATATGATTGAATTTGTGAGGGATATGAGGCCAATCTCTCAAAAGTACCATATGCTAGGAAAATGGTTCTTTTTGGAATGGACTAAAAAAGGCTTGAATCTAGTTCTAGAGTTTTTGGACTTTGGAATAAAACCATAAGATTTTTTTAAAAGACTCCAACTACATACATAAGGGGCAACGAGTTTCTCAAATTCCCATATAAACTAACCATGTCGAACTAGTAATCCTTGGAAAATAATACCGTAGATAAAGTGGACTAACTTGGGTTCCAAAATAGTAGACTAGATGGTTCAATAATATTGTGTTGCCAAATTGAGACTAGTGACTACAAATGCCATCTTTGGTTCAAAATTGAAACCATGGGAAAATGGTGAGAGATTCAATGATATCAAATATGAGGCTTATAATTATGGAAGATAATATTCTAACCCTACTTTCAAGTTTTACACCAAAACCTGGAAGACTAAATACTAGTTTTATGAACCATATTAACCAAAATTTCTCTTATAATCATGTCAAAAGTCTCACAATTCTAGCTGGACAGGAAAAAAATTGCCTTAGTTTCATTCCATGATATAAGACTCATATAAGTTCTAAAGAATAAATCTCATAGACATCAAATTCCTTTCTTGTGAAATTGCAGGGCCCATGCCCAACGCAATTGAGCCAAGGGGTGAAATTGGTATTGCAGAAGAGGGGACTACTAGATATTCTATTGGGTAATGGAAATGCAACCATGGAATCCAAAACCATTCTAGAAAATTCAAGGTTTGATGGTCTCCCAAGCTTTAATATTATCTTAGCACAAATGTTCCCTCGATGTGAATAACATCCTTCATGGTGAGAAGGGTTTGAAAAATTATTTCCTCCCAAGAAAGATGACTAACTCAATGGCCAAAGGAGATGCAATGCCAAATCATAATTTTCTAAGATTCATCTCTAGTGAGGGAAAGAGTAATCCATTTAGCACAAAAAGCCAACCCTTTATGTTGGATGGATAACAACCCCAATCCTTCATAATTGTGGGGTTGACAATAGAATTCCCATGCAACTCATTGAAAACCCTTGTGGTTTTTAGAGAGGCCTATTACACCTTGCACTCATGCCCCATTTTTAGTTTTCCAAATAGGGCCCCTTTATGTTTTCTTTTCTTCTTATTGCTTCTCTTGTGTTTTCTTTTCTTCCTTGGGTGTTTTCTCTATTTTCTTGCTTTTTTTTTTTATTCCCTATCAAAATTTTGGGGTTTTCCTTCTAGTCATGACATGCATGTCAGACTTGATCCTTGACATCTTCTTTACTTAGGTCATGGCTTATTCCTATCAAACATCAAGGTTTTTCTTTATGGCATACCTTAAGCTTGAAGTTTGATCCTTGGTCCTCAATGAACGTCTGTCTTGTAAAACACATTTACCATTTGGAATCACATTTACTACTCTAACATGCTTTATAGAAAGCTTTGGAGTATATACTGAGTAGGTTTTTTATAGTTTATTGATTCATTTCAATAATCATTTTTCTTTTGTGCTTTAGAATGTTTGTGCACTCTTTATGTGCTCTAATATTGCATTTGGTTTATTTCTATATGGGGGCTTGCTTTGGTTTTCGTGTTCATGTTTTTTTCCCATGCTTGTCCCTTGCTTTTACCTTTTCATTTCCTTTGTTTCAGGTTTTGGGTCATTGTTCTTGTTTTTCCTTTTGGTATCAATTTAGACTGGTGCTAGACAATAACTAGAGATGGAGTGAAACATAAGTTGAAACCTTTGAAAGAATATTTGGTTCAAGTTTGTGGTAATGCAAGACTTTGTTTATGCAAGGAAATTATTATATGGTATGAGACATTCAATAAGGTTTTTTTTGCTTTGATTCCTAAAACGAACTATGAAAATGTTGAAGATGTTCTTGTGGAGATTGCAGATTTGTTGCAAGAGTTTAAAGATATTGTTTCAGATAATGTTCTAGAAGGAATTCCACTAGTGAGGAAGATCATTCATCAAATTGATATGATACTAGGGGCAAGTTTTCCAAACAAGGCATCCCATAGGATGTCACCTACAGAGAATTCAAGGAGATCAATAGACAAGTTGCAAATTTGTATAGGAAGGGTTTGATCAAAGAAAGTTTGAGTCCCTATGCAGTGCCTACTATTTTGGCACCAAAGAAAGAAGGAGAATGGATAATTTGCACAAATTCAAGAGCCATAAATTTAAGATTGTACCATCAAATACAGATTTTAATTACCAAGGATGGATGATATCTTGGATTCCTTAAGTGGAGCAGAGTACTTCACCAAAATTGATTTGAAGAGTGGATACCATTAAATCCAAATTAGGGAAGGAGATGAATGGAAGATAAAATTCAAGGCTAATTTGTTGTAAGAATAAGGAGTTTTTCATTGATGCATGTGTTGGAAATATGACCATGTGGGATGAGCACAAATTTTAAATTTATATAGTGCAATGTTGTCATTAATGTCAACACTGTACTCTAGTATGATGACCTTGGTGTAGATCAGTTTAAATAACCTGAGAATGGTTGAGGATGCTTATCTAGTGTAATTTTGTAGGAAGGTATGATCTCGTGAAAGTGGTTGATATTTTGGGTCCGCATTGGTATGTTGTAGAAGATTGTGCTCTATGGTTTTGGGATAATTTTGATGGTTGGTAGAGGAACCTAAATCCATAATTTCATCTTGTTTTTCCTCCTAGTGTTGAAGTTATGAGTGACAGTGTATTGGCTTGACAGTAACAGGTGTTTTCTAGTTCAATGTATATATTTTGGTGAATCCACACTTCTTCATGGATTGGAATTTGGCTTTGAAGTTTATAGAGTTGTTAACAAGTGTTAGTAGAGTGTGTATTCCAAATGGCATAAAGTTTTGAGGTTTGTGTGTCTAAATGTGGGTGTATAGTTGGCAAACTTTGTTATTAGGTCATTACCTATGTTGACCTAATGAGTTTTGTGTGTTGCGGAGTTTGAATATGTTTTGATCTATTATGTGGATGCTATTTTGGGTTCATGTCAACCTATTTTGATTTGTTATGAGTTTTGAGTCTTGGCGTGAAGCATGAATGTATGGATCTTGAGCTAATAAGTTACATTTTGTATCACATCTAATTAGGTTGACCTAATTGATTGTAGATGAAGTGGATATATATAAAGGATCTTTTTTAGTATTTTGTGTTTTATGTTATGTAATAAGAGTGTGTGGATGTGAATTGTGTGAAGGTAAAGTGAATGCAGAGTAGAGTAGAGTGTTAATTTAGATAATAATGAAGTGTGTAAAGTCTATTTTTTGAGTTTCAATGGAAATGTAATTCATGCATATGTTAGATGCAATTGTAAGAGTTCAAATTTGGCTATGTACCACAATCTCTTCTATCTGTCTCTTCTTGCAGTGGGTAGTGAGTCTACCTACAGTGAGCACTTATAAAATATACTATAACTAATTATAATATACTATGAGCTAATCCTCACTATGGTTTTTCCCATTTTGGGTTTTCCCATGTAAAAATTTGGTGTTCATGTGTTATGTGATGTTGTTGGTAGTCTTCATGCTTTCATTCATTACTGAAAATTGATTATACTATGAGGATTGAATGTTTAAATTATTAAGTGGTTTAAAAGAATACTTTGATTCACCTCCCTCTTAGTATTCTAGGTGTTCAAAAAATGTTTTCAGATTTTGGTTCCTTGGAAGGAGCTTAGTCAATTGGGGAAGATCTTGGAGGTTGAACGCATCGCTGTAAGAAGATAACCTATTCCTCTGAAAGGGTATGTGCAGGATCATCATGGAAAAAACAGGCCCTTAAGTGGCAAAAAAATGAGAAAAATCAGTGTTAGGAAACTTGACGTAAAAAATTGAATAAGTTATCTATATTATTTCAAAAATATGTAAGAATAGAATCTATAGAAAATTGAATTTGGTTTCTAAACTACTAGGTTTATTTAAAAATAAATAAAATCTATTTGGTGAAAATTTGAAATTTCAATGCAGTAGTACTTAAATTTTAGGGAAAAAATAAGAAGTAGGTGTTGTGGACCACCCTAACCATAATAAAATGATAATATTTTTTATAATATTTTATATATATAAGTAGAGGACTCATGTTTGGATGTGATGCATATTTTTGTAATTTTTTCCAAGTAAATAATTAATTATGATTTTTTATTACAACTTTCAAAAATATAAAACTTCATTATGTCGACCATTAACTTGGTCAAAACTTCATGAAATTTATTTTTATTTTTTTTAATCCTATAGTATGTGAAGCATAGAATGTGATGTTTCAAATTCAAAAATGTGATACCTTTGAAAGTTATAGATGTTTTTCAATCAGCCTATCGATCGACTTTAGTCGTAATTATAATAGAAAATGAACAATAATTATTTATTAAATTCTAATTAAAGAATAATTTATATTGGTGGAAAGTTGAGAATCTCCTCTAAAAACCCTTTTTGTTTCATCAATTTTGGGTAAAAAAAAGTCGTCAGCCACATACCCTACAAATACCCATAATATTGCCACTTTTTGGCCCATCATGATCCTGCACATACCCGAAAAATATTCCTACTATTGCATCCATAGAAGAATATTGCATATTTGACATGAATTGAGAACTCAAAGTTTCTCTTGAATCTATTTGGAAAAAACTAAAGGTGAAAATAGAGATCTAAAAGAAAAAATTTGAGAAGTAGATGAATGCATCAGAAAATTGAAGGAGCAAACCAAGAAATTTAGAAAAATACATGAGGATACTGAAAGATTGAAGCAAGCAAATGAAACAATTATTGGTCTAAAAGTGTAATTTGAAGAAAGGAAAAGAATTGAAGAATTTTCAAATGCAATGGTGAAAAGAAAATATGAAGAAAGCACAAAGCTTGAACAAGAAGTTGTGAATCTGAGATCAGATCTTGAAAAAGTAAGGAGTTATGAAGATAAATTCAAGATGATTTCTACAAAACTTGATGAAATGATTGTAAATCAGAAAGGAGCTGACTTTAGTGTCACGTATTGGCCATATGACCACTCAACCCCCCTCCTAACCCTTATTTTCCCTAAAGGAGCAATTTCTTTCTTTTCGGGATAACTTGGGCATATGGTATCAAAATTGGGAAAATGAGATATCATTGAAAATCTAGTTTTGAGAAATTTCTAATAGTGCAAATCTCATTATCATATTTTTCTACTAGTTTCTATTATTCTTAGTCAAATTCAGATCTTCATTTTGCACTTCCAAGCTCGTAACTTTTTTCCTATATCTTCAATTTTCACATTTCAAGCGATGTTGGAAAGGTATTTCAGAGCTCTTCAAATCTATCCATTCACTTTTTCTAGAATTTTCCCTAGGTATATTATATTTTGTATTTTGTGTTTCACATTCTACTTAATTACTTGGATGTCATGGCACCTAGAAAGAATCTATTTGCATATGATGACATATTTTGATCTAATTTATCAATATTGAGGTTATTAGTCTTTGATCTTTTCATTTGAGTGAGTATCATGGGTTTTCCTATTCATTCTTCTATGATCAACTCAGACAAGGATAATTATGAGTCTTGGAAAAGTGGTATCCTGACACATATTAGGTGGCTTGATATTTTTCCTTATCTATATGGTCACATACCTACACCAAACACACCATAGTTTATTAGCATGGGGCATCATTAGAGATCATATTGTAGGGGTTATATATTCTAGTGCTGATCTTGACAATATGCACATGTTGTATCAGACATTGAATGTAGCCACACACTTTGGACATGACTTTGAGATATCTTTGGAGACCCTCATATCTCTCCATACTCTGAGGATCTTGGTGTGGATTGTCTCATTCCTCTTGTAGATACAAATTGCATACCCTTTGATGATGATACTTTACAAGAGCTTGAGTATATCATAAATCATGCATGTTTCAGTGGTTCAGAGACTTGTCTTCATGTTCCCACTCTATAGATTGAGACTGGGTGGGTGCATGAAGTTAGGTTACAATTTTGTGGCTAATTCCAAAAAAAAATTGAAAATGACATAACGCGAGCACATTATAACATGCTCGTGTTATGTCATTTTAAAAGAAAAAAAGAAAAGTGAGTGATTAATTGTCTATTGTCTATTTTTCTGCTCTTCCCACAACCAAAAAACCTCATTTTTGCGCTCGCATTCTAGGAGGAGGAATTATACAAAATTCATCAACAATAGTTGTTTTTTCTTTGCAAAGATGGTGCCACAATGACAAAGAGGTGCAGGAGGTAAGTATTGTTTGCTATTTGTTTTGAATTTCTTAGTTTCAAGTTGATTTTGTTTGTTTTAGGTTAGAATTGATTTTTTTTAAAAAAAATTGTAGGAGATGCAAATTATCCTGCAAATCCTCAAAATCCTCAACAAGAAGAATAGGAAAATCCTCAATAAAATCAACCTCCCCCACCAATCACTCAACACCCTCCTAGTACTCAACAAAATTTGAGGAGTGAAATTGAGAACAACAAAAAACAAATTAAGGATCTTATTTGGATCTTATCAGTAGGTTGAGTGATCCAAATGCTTCAACCACATAAAGAATGACCCTAGAAAATTCAATGAAAGAGATTTTAATAACGGGATGGCAAGATAGGAGGCATACAGCTAGGGTATATTATGCAAATAAACTATCATATAAACAAGTAAAAGATTTAAAAATTACTAAATGTGATTTGTGCTCTTTATTCACTGACCCTAGAACAAATTAAAATTTTAGCCTCAATGCGAAGAGGTTTCCTATTCATTGGTGCCACCACCAAGAGATTAGGAACTATTTTTATGATAGGTGGTACTTGGTCTTTGATTACCCACCATGCAACAATTGTGAAGTCCCCCATTATTTTCTTAGGAAACTATACAGTAAGTTCTTATTGAACCAAATCCCAAATTATTTTGATATGAGGGAGTTCCAGGGGAGAGGTGGGGGGTCAGCTTAGGATAGGCCCGATGCATAGCCAAATCCTATGTGGCAAGGGAGATGACCTCTTGCTAGGCCGCCTCGTGAGCACGTTGTTATGCCTGTTGTTGTGAAGGAGAGTGCCGACGTAGAGACATTGCAAGAAATCAACACTTTGACCCGAAGTGTCATCCATCATACTAGCCCTATTGTACAATGCCATCCAGGGGAGTCTTTGGGTGGTGGCCTTCGAACCCATGTGTGTCAATCTTGTAGGGAAACTTGTTCATATGACCCCATTGACACTCAGTATGCTGCTACGCAGGATTAGTATGCTGCTACAGGGATGGAGAGGACGGCTGATATTTTGCATCATGCATATGGCATTGATAGTTAGGTAAAAGTCAAAATGTTCATTGAATTTAATTTATTAAATTTTGATTCTAAAATGCAAGATTACCTAATTTAGTTTTATTATTTTAATTAAATTGTAGGGTCACAATGTTGAGACTAGATACATCGGTCCTCCACCTACTTATTTATGTAGTACACCTATCAGTGGGGTATGTGACTAGTAAACAATTATAAATTTATTACATATTAATAGCATTGTTTTATGAATGGTATTTTAATATGTGATTTTGGATGTTGAACGGGCTAATATTGGAGGTTTCAAGCAAACACCTCCTAGTGCCAGTGGATTTACTCAAATGCATATGGAGGTAATAGAATAAAGAGAACTTAACTAATGAATTCTACTTAATAGATTTGTGTAGTTTATATTCGTATTGTTGGTTACGTTGCATTACACATCATTCAAACTCAAAGCATTACTTCAAATTTCATAACTAATAACTAGATGTTGATAGATGACAAAATTTCAACTGTACAATATAGTTGTTTAGAAAGTCAACATAAGCAGCATGATGCAATTACTTCACATGGAGGCATGCATGTGCTTGCAAAGGTGCACCATCATGACAAACTATGTATGCTTGGAAAAAATATATGAAACCATAATAGTAAGCAATAGCATAAACAAGGTAGTTAGTGATGCAAAGCATCATATCAAAACACTCAATTATCAGCGTACATTTGATGCAGAGCATCCAACAAACACCATCAACATCATTTCTTCAAGGGATTTCAATCCCAAATAGAATCAAGAGAAGATCAAATATAATTTCATCAGAAATCTACCTTTCATTCAACCAAAATCCACTCAAATTCTCTTAGCCATTCCATAAGCCATCATTCATCATTCCACTAATCAGTATTCCAATTGACTCATTCAAAGAAAAATCATATTAAAAAACTTTGACTTAATCAATTAGATTCACATCATTCTCAGCCACCATAAAAACAACATAAACCTGATTATTGACACTTGAACAATTCATCCTTTCATTTATTCACCAAGGCAATAAATCAACTAAACCATACCTCATTGTTATCAGTCCATTATCAAGCACTGTACTTACCATATTTTGACTACAGTAGTCTATTTACAGGTTACAAACACCTGCTACAATAGAATCTTGATTATCATCTTGTGGTTGATCACCAATTTGCTCAAAAGGCTTCATTATACTCACCCATCCAACCATCAAAGTCACCAAACCTGTCTTATAGACCTTAACCAAATTTAGTAACATCAATCATATCATTAGTTTGATAGTAACCAAGCACTCAATATCATCCTTTCCACTGTTTAAACAAACATCTTTGTTTTGATCAAACAATATCATATTCCTCTAGTAGGTCTATCAACCATTGAATCAGGTAGTTACATTCCTATCTCAAAGCTTATTAAAAAACTCAATGCACATTTAGAAACACTTTCCAACACATCACAACATTTCAAAGTTCTTAGACGTTTGACATAAAGAAAATCATCATATTTTAGACTATCCTCTGAAGAAAGGCTAGTAAATTAGGCTTGTTTTACAAAGGATACCCCTTCAAAACCATTCCAAATCACTCAAAACCTCAAAATAGTCTTCAATCATGTCTTATAACTCAATATTTCACCATTTATAGGGATTGAAAACCATGAAAATGTTTTGATCCAATAAACCCTCGTTTATAGGGTGTAAAAGCAAAAATCAAGGGTTTTGTGAAAAATACTCTTGCAAACCTCTATATCTATAGCCACCACCTAGAAAATAATTTTTTAAGTCTTCCAAGACCTTCTACATCATTTCCAAGCCTCTACAAGCTTTATTTATTCATGACCCATGATTGTAGCATCACTTTATGTTGGAAAATCCTCTATTTTCCAGTGTAGCAACAACACCATGGTATTCTTACTTTTCCCTGCACTTAAAATCAGCAAAACATGCAAAAAATCTTAAAATTAATCTACTCCACCAATTTGCTTGACCTACATTGGTGGAGTAGTGAATAAAAACCCTATTGGACTCTCAAACTTGCTTCTAAAAGGACTCTGTCAGGTACTAAAAACTGCTTTTTATTCTTTTGTTTCCTAAAACTAACCTTCCAACTCTTTAAATTGGAAAATAACTCCTCTTTACATGTATTCACACTATGATTTAACTTTGGGTGTTCCTAAATTACCAACACAAGAAAACAAAACAATGGAGTAATGTTGCAAACTCAAAAACAGAGAATTTTTATTTCAAAATCTAATTACAAGAACACAAACTTCTTCTTTTTCTCACCTTTACATTCCTTTTAAAGATATTTCCTTTTCCATAAATTTCTTTCCATTAGTTGAAACTACCCCTTTTAACCCTTAATATCCCCGATTTCCTTGTTTTTGTCAATTTAACAACTTTTAACAATATTACATTATTGCATTGTTTGCATTTTCCCACTTTGACCACCTAGAACTTACCCATAACCTTAAATACATTCAAATAATACCTCATATGACCTTGAACATGCACTTTACATCATTTTTCCATGACCTTTTGTGATTGACTCAATACAAATTTGAACACTCATCCCTTTTACAAAATTGAAAAGTATTTGATGACCTAGGTGCTCCTACACCAACATCTGACCCAATTGAATCAAAAGAAGATCTAATTGAATAAGCAGCTAAAATTTCTTTCTCTTTTCATCAAAAATCACATTGTTTCATTTTTAAACCATAAGGCAACAACAAGCCAACTCATTTCAATACTTCTTCTTATCATCCTCAAGCTTCAAACATCTTATTTATCAACAAAAATGATTGATCCATGCACAAGAAACATAATTAGAGTCACTAAACAATCCACTCTTTCATCATTCACCAAGGTACCCTTCCACTCAATTTGCTTTAGCTAGGAAAAATAGTAAGCATGATAATCATAAATATATGGATAGGGAAAATAGTAAGCATGATAATAAGAAATATATAGTTTAATACTTGTACTCAAAATTTTATTCATTAGATCTCATACATTATAAGTCATGTGACGTGGATCTCTATTGTAACTTTTTTGTGATTGAATAATTTGTTGTTTTATTTTCATATGTTGGTTGTGGAAACACCTCCAAATGTTTCGAGGGAAATGGATATCAGTGTTTCATCCGCTATACAATCCTCGATGGATCTGATAGGGGAGGTATGAGGCAAATTACTAAATTTCAATTTACATTCATTGTTATAGATGTTAGTTCTAGTGAAAAATCAAACCATTATTGATTCATAGTTTAATTCCTATTTGGACGGTTTATATAGGGCTTGAGCACGCCTTAGCATCAACATGCAAATATCTCCATGATGGAGAGTGATCGTGAGATGGCCATAAGTGATTATTTTGTTAAATATATCATTTTTTATAATGTAAATTATATATATTAATGTCTTTACTTCTTATTGTAAAAGTTAAAACTTCACCAAGAGCTAAACTCTAGGAGGAGGAGTAGGAGCATTCCTCAAGCACATCAAAAATGAGTGATAGAATTATTTCCATTAGATCACCAAAAAAAGGGAAAGAATTTATTTCCAGACCATGGAGAGAAGTGAATTTTGATTCCAGAGCCCTTTTTTGTATGCCTAAACATGGCAATTTTGTACATATTTTGTATTGGATATATTTGACATTGTATGCCTATATGGAATTCTCATAAGCCTATATGGCTATTTTGTAACTATATTTTATACTTATATCGACATATATTGATGTATGCGTACATGGCTATTTGGTTAATACAAATATTTTTTATTGATATTTGGTGTCCATATTTGAACTGAGAATTTATGACACATCTATAGAGAAACAGAGGAATCTACAAACTAAAACACATTATAGTTTTGTCCTCACTGACTTGATGTACTCTCCAACATCTCTCTTCTCTCATGCGAAGAGTTAGAACAGCTTGGCCATGCCTTTGCATCATTTAGGAAATTTGGTCTTTTTGACAATGTCAAAAGCATGGTTGCATACAGATTAGGCAAAAGACTTTTCCTTTTAGATTAGCAAAAGCATATGTGTTTATACCATAGCAGCAAAAATATTTTGGGGAAAAAATCGGCAAACCAAAAGTATAAGATTTTTTGAAAAAATAAGGAAAAAGTCTAGAAAAAAATTGGAAAAAAATCATATTTAAAAAAAAAAAGGTAAAAAAAGTAGAACAAGAGATAAAAACTTGTTTTAAAAAATTTAAAGGCATTTCCATAGAATAGAGATATAGAGAGCAAATAAAATAAAGAGTTTAACTAATAAATTGTAAAAAATAGATTTTTGTAGTTTATATTCATATCATTGATTACATTGCATTGCACATCTTTCAAACTCAAAGCATTGCTTCACATTGCATAACTAATAACTAGATGCTGATAGATGACAAATTTTCAATTACAATATAGTATTTACAAATTCAACCTAAGCAGTTATGCAATTACTTCACATTGCATAACTAATAACTAAGAGTAGCTGCCAATTACATTTGCTTGTCATGCCATTCTATGAGACCACATTTCTTTGAGGCATTTTTTCAAACAGTTCATTTCCTTGTCTATACTACCACATTTTTGATACACATGTCTACCAAAGCATTTTTTCAAATAGTTCACTGCCTTGTTGCTATGGTTGAAATCCTAAAACAAGTCCTTTCGAACAAGCTATGGATGCTTGGAAAAAATCTATCAAAAGCATAATAGTAAGCAATATCATAGACAAGGCAGTGAACTCTTTGAAAAAATGCCTCAAAGAAATGAGGTCTCATGACCTGATGGAATGCCATGACAATCAAATGATTTTGATTGTCATGGCATTCCATCACCATGAATCTCGACTGTGAGCGACCCTCAAAATTCCTTCCTCTCTATCTTAACATTTTTCATACATTTTCTATCAAAGCATTTTTATCAAAAGCGGAGTTCATTGCCTTGCTGCTATGGCTAAAAGCCTAAGCTTGAGGTGCTTTCGAACAAGCTATGGATGCTTAGAAAAAATCTATTGTAGCATAATAGTAAGCAATAGCATAGACAAGGGAATGAACTGTTTGAAAAAAATGCCTCAAAGAAATGTGGTATCATGGTGGTGGAATGCCATGACAAGCAAGTTGTTGTGGATTGTCATGGCATTCCGGCCTGCATATTCTTTTGAAGACGACCCTCAAATAGTTCACTACCTTTTTCTATGCTACCACATTTTTCATACATGTTTGCAAAGCATTTTATCAAATAGTTCACCTCCTTGCTACTATGTCTAAAATCTTAAAATAGGCAAACAGAAGCTATGGATGCTTGGAAAAATCTATCAAAGCATAATAATAAGCAATAGCATAAACAAGGCAGCGAACTATTTGAAAAAAAGCCTCAAAGAAATGTGGTCTCAATGGTGATGGAATGCCATGAAAATCCATAGCAATTTTCTTGTCATGGCATTAGTCATGCCATTCCATCACCATGAAACCACATTTCTTTGAGGCATTTTTTCAAACAGTTCACTACCTTGTCTATGCTACCACATTTTTCATACATGTCTACCAAAGAATTTTATCAAACAATTCACTGCCTTGCTGCTATGGATAAAAGCTTAAAAAAAGTACTTTCAAACAAGCTATGGATGCTTGGAAAAAATATAACAAAGCATAATAGTAAGAAACAAGCTATGGTCTCATGGGTTTTTTTCACGCAAAAATCAGCATGATTATATTCACATTTTTTTGCAAGTTGTAAACACATTTTTTTTGACAATTTTATTGTTTTAAATGACATTCAATTTTATGGTGGTTTTTTTGTTTATATGATGATATGTGATATTCTAATCCTAATTCATGCTTCTAGGTTGCATAGATATATATTTTATTTTTACATTTTTTTGTACCAACGAACCTAAAACAAACTCAACCCCCCTCCAAAAAAATTTAGCCAAACCGGCGAACCAAATCCCTAAACCTAAACCTCAAAACCTATTCCAACACTCTTCATTTTCCCTACACAAACTTAATTAACCACCAAATTATGTTGCCCCTTGACTTTACCCACGTTTACTCCCTCAAACCTCTCTTTTTCATTCAAAACCCCTGTTTTCCCAACTAGGGCATGTCATGCCATAACATACTTTTGACCTCCCCTATCCTTACAGACCTTTTGAACACATCAAACTCCACATTCTCACCCTATTTCCAACCTATTCTAACTTATTTTCAAGCAATTTCTTCTTTTCACCTCTTCTAACCTTGCTTTTAAGGGGCCTCAATTTTGAATTTTCATCAGTGGTAGTGTTAGTAATCTCTTTCAATGCCCTTACTAATGCTATTTTCTTATTCCTACCCCCTATCCTACTTACATCAAGCCCATATCACCAAGACACAGCCTGAACAATAGGTGAAATGACCTATTTCAACATACTACACTCAAACTCTTAAGGAATCGATCCAGTTGAACGTAGCTCAAAGCGATTCCACGTGTTTGGGTGAAAAAGAGGACCATGCCTAGCGTGAAAATGCCTATTTGGATGTGTTGGAATAGTCTATTTGGTCACATGAGTTATAGAACAAAAGTTGCACCACTTTGCAACTTTCTCCTGCTTCCATTTGACACTTTTTTCCATCAACTGAAATTTGGGCACCACAAGCAAACCATTCTGAGATAATGAAAACTGAGATAGGTTATTGTAGAGGGGCCCAACACGATCCCATGGGATTAGATGATAAGTTTCTAAGCATCACAGTGTCCAAGTAACCTCATATTGAAGTTTGCAGCCATTTTTCCCTTTGGACCCTTTAGGGATCGATTTGGTTGAATGTAGCTTGGAGTGATTCTGCATGTTTGGGTGTGAAAGAGGACCATTTCTAGTGTAAACATGCCCTAATTAGATGTCGGGTAGATGCTGTTTGTTCATGCAGTTCGCGGAAGCGAAAGTTGCACCACTTTGCAACTTTCCATTTGCTTCCATTTGACACTTTTTTTCCATCAGCTGGCCCCGGACCTGGCGGGAAAAGCAAGTGCGAGACAACCAAAGGGGTTTATTGTGGGGGCCCAAATGATCCCATGGAATTAGACAAAGAAGTTTCTAAGCATCACGATTAATGCGAGTAACCTCATGCTAAAATTTGCAGCCATTTTGCCCTTTGGATCCTTAAGGGATCGATTCGGTTGAACGTAGTTCAGAGCGATTTCACGTGTTTGGGTGCGAACAAGGACCATGCCTAGTGTAAACATGCTTATTCAGACTCATTGGAATAGTACGTTTGTCCTACGAGTTCTTGAGAATGAGAGTGGCACTTTTAACTTTCAAGCGCCATTTGACACTTTTCATCAACTAAAGTGGACACCACCGGAGAAACCACCAGGATAATGAAAACCAAAAGAGGAGGATTATTGGGAGACTAACAGATCCATAGGATCGGACAAAATTCCCTAAAGCATGGCGGTGGCCTGGGGTTGCCATTTTTGCGGACCGGACTCCGGTCGTTGGTGATTGGCGGACGGACGAAGGACGATGGCCAGTGTAATACCTCGTTATTCCGGAAATGGACCCGGAACAATGGCGAATCGCCAGTTCGGGCTCGAAAAGGATACGGACATTCTCCGTGGCGCCATAAATTCGTGAATTGAACACCAGAAAACCGCTGGGAACGAACAAACTGGGAGGACCATTATGCATGGGATGGAGCTGGATCTTCTATAATGCGGAAGAAGGTCTTGCAAGGAATAAGATGGGACATGTTGGGTGCGGCAGGACGTGGAATAGGTGCCTGGAATTGAACATAGCTCAGAGAGATTCCACATGTTTGGGTGTGAAAGAGAACCATGCCTAGCATAAACATGCCTATTCAAACGTGTTGGAATTTTCCATTTGGTGACACGAGTTGCAGAACAAAAGTTGCAACACCTTGCAACTTTCCACTGCTTCCATTTGACACTTTTTCCATCAACTAAAACATGGACACCATTGGAAAACCACTCTGAGATAACCAACACCCAGAAAATTTATTGTAGAGGGGCCCAACGCAATCCCATAGGATTAAATGCAAAGTTTCTAAGTGTCACGGTGTCTAAGTAACCTCATTCTAAAGTTTGTAGCCATTTTTCCCTTTCAACCCTTAAGGGATCGATTCAGTTGAACAAAGAGTTTATACTCTAAACTTATCCAAACCCTACCAACTCTTGAGGTAGAAATTCTAAGGTGTCAAAACTTCAAAATCCACAATCAGATCTTAGTTCTACCACTGTACAATGGGTAAACCACAAAACCCTCTATTGTAGCCTAAACCCTAGGGGTTTATTGAAAATGATACGTCCAAAGCTAACCACAACCTAAAAATTACTCAAAAAATTTTGTGATACCCTACACAAGCTCAAACAATAATAAATTAATGTTTCCCTACACAAAAACACAATTTGACTCTTCAAAACCACCATTTTTCTTAAAGAAAACTCGCTTTTACACACATGGGTTTCACACCCATCTCACTTTCAGACCTCCCCAACACTAACACATCATTACCACACCTTAATAATGTTAGTGTAGACCCATTTCTAGAGTTACATAGGCTACAAAAAGAGGAATGGGCCAAAAATCCATTTTTATTGACTGGAAACCTTCAAATGTACAAGTTCAGGCCAGTTTTGGTAAATTGATGATAAAATGCACAAAACGTTATCGAAAACCTTCTTAATGGATTCAAAAGAAAGTTAACTCCATATAATATGAAAATATCAACAAATCTGGATCAACTAATTGAAATACAGGCCATACAATTTGCTGCTACAACTGAAAATATAGAAAATTCTAGAAAATTTTGAGTTTTTATTATTTTTGCTTCTTCAAATCACAAAATCCAACCTTCAATTTGAGTTCTCCATGTTTTTAAACTCTTTCCCACCAATTAAAAACTGATTCACCTTCCTAACTAACCTTTGAACTATATTTTGACTCTACACATTCCCGTCATAATGCAAATTTGCAATTTTACAATGTTTGAGTTTGCAAATTTTGCACATTTTTGCAATTTTTAAACATTTTGCACTTTTTGAAAACCCATCCTCCTAAACACATAATACAGCTCAAATATGACTAAATACATAATAAAATGGTCTCATAGACCTTATTTTAATACAAAACTCAAAATCCTATATTCTACTCCTTATTTGCCTTGATGAACAAAACCTATTGAATGGTGCTCTTGCACCAATCATACATTGACCTTCTTGTCCCTCCTAAAGTTTGGACCACATCCATTACCTCCACATAAACTCGACATCCTTGGTCTTCTTGTTTCCCATGCCTTGATATGGTTATGCAAATGAAAATGAAGTAAAGTAATCATCTCCTTCTCTGTTGGTTGGAAGAATGCATGCTTAATGTTTTGATACATGATATCAGCTCTCTCATCTACTCTCATGGTTGAATACCAAAATCTAGTATGGTGGGCCTCTAGAGTTCTAGTCATCTTTCTTCCTCTTCCACCAAATGTTGGCCTAATCCACATGTCTGCCAGCCTAATTGACTTTGTTTTTTAAAGCTGAAGTTTTTCCTGAGTCGCCAATGTTGCTCTGTTTTCCTTTTCAAACTCTTTCATTGCTATAGATCATCTCTAGGATTTAATAATTTGTACCACATGTGGTTGATGTTCTTTGAATCCTTGCATCTAAAGGAAATTTCCTCAACATAAATATTGCTAGGGAATTTCAATGTTTCCATTGTAGTTGGTATTAAAGCTGGTACCTGCTACATTGAAAATTATCCTTATATAAGAATTCCCTCCATCTTGTTGGCTTTTAACACTCTTGATGGTGGCTGCATGAAATCTGATTCTAATTCCTCTTCTACATTAGAGGGAACTCATATATCCTTCTTCTAACTCTTCTGAATTATCAAAATCAGAATCACTAGCTTTCGTATTCAAAAATTCCCAACCACCATCTTTAATAAATTGGCCACCAGTTCAAGTTCATTATGCTTTCATAATACTGTATATCCATGGAGTTCAGCCATTCCTTCATGCCATCAAGTGAAGATTGAGGAATGTCGTCAATGCGGAGTACATCCTGCTTGAAGTCTTTCAAAATAATAGCCATATCAAATGCCTTTTTCCCAAGTAATACTTTCTCAAGGTTAACAATCATACATTGACCTTCTTGCCCCTCCTAAAGTTTGGACCATATCCATTACCTCCACATAAAACTCGACATCCTTGGTCTTCTTGCTTCCCACACCTTGATATGGTTATGCAAATGAAAATGAAGCAAAGTAATCACCTCCTTCTCGGTTGGAAGAATGCATGCTTAATGTTTTGATACATGATATCAACTCTCTTCTACTCTCATGGTTGAATAAAAAAATACAGTATGGTGGGCCTCCAGAGTTCCATTCATCTTTCTTCCTCTTCCACCAAATGTTGGCTTGATCCACACATCTGCCAGCCTAATTAGTTTTGTTTTTTGAAAGCCAAAGTTTCTCCTGAGTCACCAATGTAGCTCTCTCTGCCTTTTCAGACTCTTTCATTGCTACAAATTGTCTTTGGGATTTAATCATTTGTACCACATGGTTGATGTGCTTTGAATACTTGCATCTAAAGGAAATTTCCTTTACATAAATATTGCTAGGGAATTTTAATGTTGCCATTGTAGTTGGTATTAAAGTTGGTACCTACAACATGAAGAGTGATTCTAATTCCTCTACTACATTAGAGGGTTTATATCCTTGATCTGACTCTTTTGAATTATCAAAATCAAAATCACTAGCTTCCATATTCAAAAATTCCTAACCAACATATTCAATAAATTTATTTAGATTATCAGTAATAGTCTTCAAAATTAGCTACTAGTACAAGTTCATTCTATTTTCATAATACTTTATAACCATGGAGTTCAGCCATTCCTTGATGCCATCAAGTGAATATTGAGGAATGGTGTCAATGCAGAGTACATCCCGCTTGAAGTATTTGAAAGCAATAGTCATATCAAATTCCTTTTTCCCAAGTCCTACTCTCTCAAGGTTAACAATCTCAATCTCACTAATAGCTATTACTAAGAAAGGTAATTCCACCAACTCTACCAAATAGTTTACCATAAGAATAATAAAAGCAAAGGCTTTGAAAGGAACTTCATGAAAACCAAGCTCTCTACATGGTACATATCAAACTCTAATTCAAAATATTTTAGATGAGGCTACTCCCATAGGTCTCTTACTCACTTGACAAATCCTTGAAACTCTATATTGATTTTATTTTTCCCGTCACTCTCTTGTTGTTCTTCCTCAATTTCATCAAGATCATACATTGACCTTCTTGCCCATCCTAAATTTTAGACCACATCCATTACCTCCACATAAAACTAGACATCATTGGTCTTCTTGGTTCCCATGCCTTGATATGCTTATGCAAATGAAAATGAAGCAAAGTAATCATCTCCTTCTCCATTGGTTAGAAGAATGCATGCTTAATGTTTTGATACATGATATCAACTCTCTCTTCTACTCGCATGGTTCAATACCAAAATCTAGTATGGTGGGCCTCTAGAGTTCCGGTCATCTTTCTTCCTCTTCCACCAAATGCTAGCCCGATTCAGACGTTTGCCAGCCTAATTGACTTTGTTTTTGAAAGTGGAATGGTGTAGGAGCACCCACACCTCACCCTCAATTTGTGATTGTTTGATGGTAAATTGGGAGGATAGTTAGTAAATGTTAGTATGTTGAGGTCTTTTTGTCTTGAATAAGGTCTAATAGACCAATCTTTTATGTACTTTGGGAATTAGTAGGTTAGGGTGGACAAATGTGTAAAAGCACTCTTGAATTAAATAATTGTTGATATTGCCATAAAGGAAAATTATGTAAAAAGTAGGTGGGAGTGTAGAGAAAGAGTCTAAAAGTCATGTTATAAGGGTGTTTAAGTGGTCCTAGGACTTTAGAAAAATAAATTTGCATGATTAAGCTTATTAAGCAAAACCATGTTAAATACTAGTATTTGTAGGCTTAATAAGAGTTTGGTGGTTCAAAGGTAGTTATGGGAATTGAAGGGAGATAATTCTCATTTGAAATTTATTAAAAAACATCATTCAAGCCTGAATAGGGGTTCAATAAATAGTTTTTTTTAAGATTGGCGCTCTTCAAATCGCCTAAAACTGTCGAATTTCAACTTTTTCTGAGTTTTTCAGTTTCTTTTCTCTGTGTACGGCCCAGTACAGGCCTCCTATGGATACAAATTAATGAAACACTATGGTGGAAGGTCTTAACCTAGATTTAAATCTATTTTGATACACCTTTAGTTTTTTTAGTGAAAGGAAAATCCATTTTTCTTTATTCAACCTATCCAGACCAGCAAGGTCTGAGTTTACTTTAATTTTTGTGATGGAGCCCTTCCTCCTACTATGGTGAATTGTGACTCAAAGGAAAGGTTTACAATGTGTTTTTTTCAAGTTTCCTTAACTCTTTTAATAATGGTAAGGCATTTATAGGGTTGGTGATGTTGTTTTAGGCTGAGAATGTGAGATTTTGGCTTGAAATGGAGGAACCAAAGTGATTTTTTTGAGATCAACTAAGTCTAAAGGCTAGGTGAAGGTTTATCATGTGTTTTCGGACCCTAAAAAACTTGTTTGATGCTTTTGTGAGGTTTGGAAGGCCTTGGAGTTGTGAGATGCTAAAAACCCTAAGTATTTGTTAGGAAATTGAGGGTTTTAAGAAATTATGGCTTAGAGGTTGAGTGATTTTCTAAAACATGTGCAATTGGGAGTTTTGTGACCTATTTGATGACTTTCCAAGAGATTGTGGGGTTAGAAGAAGTTTAAAGATCATTTTGTTTGTAAAATAGGGCTAATTTTGTAGCCTTTTTGTAGGGTAGTTTGAAGGATCTCCAAGAAATTGCAAAGAAACCTTGTATGTCTGGCTTGGGAATGGTGTTGGGGGTTTGAGTAAATGCTATATTGATGATGATATGGTCCTTGAGAGGCATTATCTAAAATTTAAGCCAAATTGTTGAGTTTGGAAGCCTTTTTGTTGGTAGTTGTTCCAAGATGGCCAAAAGAAATAACAAAGGTTGTTGATTTACTGAAATCTGATTTGTTTGAGTCTTCTCCACCTTGACTCTTCATCACTAAAGTTTCTCCTGAGTCACCAATGTAGCTCTCTCTACCTTTTTAGACTCTTTCATTGCTACAGATCGTCTCTGTGATTTAATCATTTATACCACATGGTTGTTGTGCTTTGAATCCTTGCATCTAAAGGAAATTTATTCAACATAAATAATGCTACTCTCTGAAGGTTAACAATCTCAATCTCACTAATAGAACATTTACAACCATATTCAAAGATTTTCCTTCAAAAGGCTACAAATTCAAATATTGACTTAAATAGCCTTCAAGAAGCTTTAAATAGCCTTTACAAATGATTCTACATATTTCCTGTTGGCACTCTCAAATTTTGAAAATTTGAGGTGCTCATATGGAAAATTTTGCCTATGCACTTTCAGAGGTGCTCCTAATGAACCTTCCTGAATGACCTACTTTGAGAGGTCATAATTTGATGCTCGTTGATTTCCAAGCAAAATCCCTTTGCAGACACACTCATGTGTCCTATGAGAGCATGCATGCCAATTTTTAGCTTTCCATGATGATTTTTGTCAAGGTTTTGAAAAGTGAAGCTGGAGGGTTTTATCACTGTTCAGTTCTACAAAGGTTCCTCCCATTTTAGCATGCATTTTGCAACCAAAAGATTGTCATGTCAAAATGAATATTGTTCTGCATTCTCCATGCTCAAATGAACTCACTTGTCAGTTTTCTTGGCCTCACAAGTTGATTTACTATTTTTAGCAGATCAAAACCAAATGGAATTTCTTCAGTTTTGCACTGAAACCTTTTTGGGAGGCCAACTTCGGGTGTCAGTAACTTTTGATGGGTGATGTCTCAATCTAATCCCTTCTGTACACGTGTTCTCTACACCAAAGTGATGTATTGCATCTAGTGGCAGCCTCTCAAAAGTTGATTTGATATTTTTTCAACGAGGTGATCTCTTGAGTTTTAACTGGTTCTGAACGACTACATTTGTAGGAAAGTCTGAGAGGGAAATTTTTCTAGTTAATAACTTTTTCCTCGTGATTGATTTCTCTGATCCATCTTTTGCATGACATTCTCGGGTCTGCTATCTACATGCTTGCAAGTTTTTGTTGTTCCAGGAGGTCATTTGATTAGTTTCCCAGGTCAATTATAGGGCTCACTTGGCCTATTTTGTCCATTTTTCAAATGTGCCTGAAAGTTGTTTTAATGAAAACCCAGTTTGTATTTTCACTCTTGATGAATTCAAATGTCAATATCAGCTAAATTGGAGAATGAAAGTGGTTTGAAAATGAATTTTTCTTAAGCTGGGCCCACATGGGGACCCAACCCACTTCACATGGTTGAAGTGGTTTTTCAATTTTGGTAAAGAGACATTGTCAGAGATTGAGGGTTCATGTTATTATCTTTTAAATAACATGTTCCTAGAGAAAAGATTGTTATTTTTCATGATAGACTCACTGTCTAGCTTGTGACTTGACAATGTGTGATCAAGCATCTGTGCAAAATGAAGAGGTTTCTGAATAGTTTGAAGCAACAATTTGAGTTACCATGGAGTAGGATCGTTGCACTATTCATTCTTTTTGGGTAATTGGAACTTTTATATGATATTGAAAAGGGAAATTTTTAGCATACTAATATGGTCATAATTCTGGATGGTGTGAGCTTGGAACTAGTATGGAACACTTTTAAGGTGGAGGCAAATTCAGCACATGTAAGTATGCATGCTTAGTAAAGCAGAATTGCAAGCAGACAATTTGTCTCAAAAGAAAAATATACTTCCAATGGCTACATAAATGGATCAGTGGATGAGTTTGGAGATCCATGGTTTTCACTTTTTGGAAAGAGGAGATTTTATTCTTGATCTTTCAAAACATAAATTGATGATGCTTCTTAAATGCAAATGTAAAAGGCTATCACTCAAGCTTGGAGGTTTATGGCTCTTTGATCCATTTCATATTGGCTGCATACATTTTCATAGACATTTCTATTCTAGAAATCCATGGTGTCGTTGAGGAGATTGCATATGATCCTGATTTCTTAGAATTTGATGGTCTATGTTTCTTTGAGGGCTTGCGGGTTGCCTTGAAGGCATGCCTTGGTAAATTTATTTTTACTTCAGCTGAATGTGATAAAGAGGGCACCAACACACCATATGTACCAAATGTATTTGTTGAAATGCTTCGGAGGATACTAAGAAAATGCAAAAAATTGCAACAGAGTATGGGCATTCCTCCAAATGTGATCCCGTGGGAAGCCATGATTGTAGTGTAAGCCCCAAATAGTATTGTTGTGAGAGCAGAAACAAATGGAGATCGATGGAGCAGATACATGGAGGACGCCTTGATTCTATTGAGGATGAATTTGGAGGCATCAACGCCTATATTGGAATACCATGGCTGCGCGAAATATATAAATGAATGTGTGAAATTCATCAGGGACTTCAAGCAGTGCACACAACATAGATTTGAAAATGCTTTAGTAACTTTAAG
>VDFB02191249.1:0-18944 GCA_007258455.2 Sequoia sempervirens
ATTCCTGGAAATTATCCAGTAAACTGAGCTTACTGTCTTTGAGATCATCTTCATTTTCAACTAGTTCCACCAAGGCTTCAGTACCACTGGACTCTATTGTGAGATCAACAGGCGCTGTATGGAACATAAGGACTTACTCTACATCTGACTCCTCAAAAGGGGCTGCAAGCACATAGTTTCCCATACTTACTTCTGATATTAGAATTTCATTGGAAGCGTTCTAATATTCTGTAATCATGTACTTCATCCTAGGTTCTCTTTCAATTTTGATCTGGTTTGGCACTCCCTTCCAAGGAAGCCACATATGAGAGTTATCAGTTGATATATATCCATTCAAGGCCCTGGTAAAGTCTCTTCCTAGAATCAAGCCATAGGCATCAGGTATATCAGCCACCTGTATATTGATAACTTGTTGAATCCTAGGATCAGAAGAAACCTGCATATGAATCATATTTAATTCCCCTACAACGTTAACTTCAGTCCTATCCAATTGTGTAACTTTCTTTTGAGAATCAGCAGGAGTAATACCCAAAGCTCGACAAACACCGAAGGGCATTACATTGGTAGAGGCACCAGAATCTAATAGGCAATTTTGCAAGTGCTTACCAAATATGCGGATAGAAATCAGGAATGGAGGAGTCTCTATTTTCCCTTGAAATAGAGTTAAGGGAGTATCTACTTGAGCAACCTGAGTTCTATCTTTCTCTTTTCCCTTATCTCTAGGAGGCACATGAACTTGATTATGAGTCTGATTTTTCCTTCCCATTGTTTGAGAGTTAAATACCTTATGATATGGAATTTGCATTGTAAGCCCCTAAAACTGCATTCCTAATGGTTGGAACTCTCAATAACTCAAATATAGATAAACTTACCTTTAGCTTCTTGAGCTCTTCTGCAACATATATAGCCAATTGTTCTTCACTTAGATTAACAGGAGTCTCTTTTGGATAATCCATCATCCTGTCTTTGCTTGCCTCAGTATTTCTTCCTTTTGACATGTCCATCTATTCTTGTCCTTCCTTTGACAAATACTACTTAGACACATGAGGATACGATGGATTATTGCTGGCATTAGGATTTGGAGGAGTGGTGAAGTTGTTCGATGGAATGGAGGTGGTGAAGGGACCTCCAACCGGTGTATGTCTATGTGGCATGTCTCTCAAATCATACTTCTTAACAAGCCTCTGGAAAGTCTGTACTTCTTCAACATAAGCTTCTTCTTCATCCAAGGGGCCATTGTCATTTATTAGATTTTCATTAAACAAGTATGAAATCTCATCTCCATTACATACCTGGTCTGCCTCTTCCTTCAAATGGTTTGATTATTCTTCAGGAACATTATCTTTGCTATGTGGAAAAGGAGCATGGTTCAGTACTAACACTGGTGAATCATAGGGAGGGGATGGCACCATCTCCTAACTACTCAAATTATTCTCCACTTCATACTGGAAGATTGAAGTTGTTGTCTAGAACTCTTGACAATCTAACTCAGAATTCTAACTTGTTTTATGGAGTCTACACCATCCTGACAAAGCAACTTTAGCTAAATATACACCACTAGGAGGCTTCTCTTGACTAATTGGTTAATTGACTGGTTCATCCAATGAGGTAGGGACTCCTCCATTGTTAGGCCTCATGTTCCAAGTCATGTTTTGTCCTGGTGGCTGTCTCCTGTCAAAACCTTGTCCACCACCTTGACCTCTATCAAAGTTCTGGCTTGAGGATTGTCCTTTATCATAATTTTCTCCTCTATCATTATTATACCCTCTATCATTATTTTATCCTCTTTCATTGTTGTATCTTTTTTCATTGTTGTATCCTCTGTCAAAATGTTGTCCTTGTTGATTTTCTCTGCTATAATTAGACTGCATATTTCTTTGAGCATCTTGCAACTGACTGTTCTAGTTCCTCAAGTAAGTCACCTCCATATTCAGCCTCTTCACTTGTTCAGACAATTCATCCAGTCTCTCCTGATCAGGACTTCTATATGGAGGTTGGCTCACATTGTTTTGGGAATATCCTACTGCAGTGCTAGTACTTAATGATTGGTTCAAAACTTCAGAATTCTGCAGATATGGAGGATAGGTAGCATGAGATTGTGGACGAAGAGGCTAATTTGCATTTTTCTAGGGATAGCTAACTATGGGTGGCATTTGATCCACAGGAGGCCCTGGGTGAGGAACCATAGGCAACTGAGGAACCAGATTCATGATGGGAGTATGGTTGGTGAGAGCCTGATTGAGAGCTGGGACTTGTCCAAGGTGAACAGCGGGTCCTAATGATGGTAAAGCTCTAGAAAATTTTTATCTTAGGGCAGTGCTAACCTTTATAGCCTCTGCATATGCATTAGGTAGGGTATTAGGAGGATTGTTTCTCCATTTCATGAAGGTAGTTGTTAGACTATCAAGATCTTCATAATAGACTTCTAAAGCAGTGGCATCATCAATAGCATAGGGGGCCTGTAGTCGGGTATAGGCACGATGGAACCTATTGTTACAGGACCCTATAGGCTCATTGACTTCTCTCTTAACATTAGTGAACTGACAATAGAGCTCATTGGAACTAATGGGAATCCTAAACTTTTGTAGGAATGCAGTCTCAAGCTCAGTCCAATGCTGGATAGACCTAGCAGGTAAGTGATTATACCAATAGAATGCATATTCTCCTAAGGAATAAGGAAAGAGCATACATGATACATCCTCATGATTGATTCCTCTATCCTTAAGGCTAGTCTAAAAGATCCTAATGTGCTCCTCAGTAGTTCTATCAGGATCATTAACATGGAACTTAGAGCAAAAGTGCTCAGGGTTCTTGGGCATGACATTGTAATTGGTGAAACTCAATGGAGATGGGTTTTTAGCTAGGAAAGCCATTGGTGGAGGTGGGGGTGGTAATGGCTGATTTATGACTGGCTGAGGTTGTGGAATGGGAATGCCCTCAAACTCAAGTGAACTTGGGAATGATGGAGATGATGGAGGTGGTTGGGTGGATGATGATTCTCCCTTTGTACTTGTCCTTCTTGACCTGGTAGGGACTGGAAATTCTTGAAATTCCTCCTCTCCTGGAGTAGATTTCGTTCTTCTTCTTAATCTTTCAGGAGAGATAGCGTACAAAAATTGATCCAGTTTAGCTTATTGGGCCTCTGGCGTAATCTATTGATGATGTTTTCTGCGCCTTAACAACTCGGAACCAAATATAATATCCTATCTCTTGAAAGGTAAATCTCTATCAACAAGCCTCAAGAGATAACCCCAAGGTATCTAATGTCAGGTATTGACAATGCATAAACAACTTAGTGATAAATGTGAAAATGTTGGTAATCATAAAGGGACCTTACTACAAGCAAATACTGAATCTGAACATCGAGGATGGGAAGCAGTAGCAATGATACTTCAATCCTAAGAAATCTAACTCTAAATGATGATAAAAATGGCAAAGGTGGGGTTTTGAATTACTAGAAGGTAGCTATTCTAAGATTAACAATGTAAATGATGAAATAATCAAAATGGACCAATCCCTCATAAAATAATTCCTGCTTAACCCAGATGAACTTGCAATCTCACAAAAACAGTGTAATCTTTTAAGGTATTAAGATTTTTAGATCATGAACATTCATCCAAGACAACCCAATTGCAATTGAAATGAATAAACCCTCACAATTGAACCAAGCAAAATGAATATAAAAGTCTAGGCTAACTTTGCAAAGCAACTAACAATTAACTAGCTGCAAAAAGTATGGACCAAGAGATTTTTGCAAACACTTCAAGCATCAAATCATAAGCACTAAATGAATCGGTCTAAATCTAAATCTAACATCTATATATAATAACCTTGAGCAATTTGAAAGAAAAAAAATCATGGAGAACCGTACAAGATAAATCAACACAAAGAGATCACTTACTTGAGGAGAAAATCATAGTAATCTTCAATTGTATTGAATCACCCAATTTCAGCAACAATTCCAATGTTCTGTTACAACACTTGCTCAGAAATTGACTAACTTCTACCTCTGCTCTACTACTAAATTCACTTGTATCTATCTATGTATTCTATTCTATCTATCTTCTATATATTACAAATGAGGCAAAGTGCCCAATTTATAGAGAACCCCAAAGCATGTTTTCCCAATAAGGATTTTTACAATCATAAAATAGCCAAAACAAGTCGGCCCAAGGAGAATTCAAAAAAAAAATTGGCATTAAATACATGAACTCAATCCAAGGGCGGCCTAGGATCCTCAACATAATTTGAACCAAGGCACAAGTTTCAATGTAGCCCCAAATTAACTGCCCTCTCCAAGTCGTCCAAGGGGTGGAGTAACAATATTTGAATTTCTTCATTAAATTTCATCTCCAAAATTTCCAACGACCATGCCAAACTCAGCAAAACCATCATCAATATCCATTATAACACTATTATAACATGAAGATCAAGATTAGTATATCATTAGAAATGTATTCATAATCCAAATAAGCTCAAACACAAATCGAAATCAACCCAGAAGCGTCGCGCAATTGCAAACAACACGATCCGGGATCTTGAGCCAGCCGCAGAATCCGGGCCAGAAGGGAAATTCTAAAAAAATCTGGCCCTGGCAGATTCCAGCAAAATAAGCACAAAATCTACCAAAGATCATCACAAAATGTAGAAACGATGCAAAACATAGTGTAATTCATCAATCTAGAACATGGAATGTTAATAATTCATCATAAAGACCATCCATTTTATCCAATCTTCAAGTTCAATGGCACCTCCCCAAAATCTTTGAAAATCCGACAGAATAGAGATGCCTTGAGAAACAAATTGAGTTTGGCACATTAGGAAAATGGAGGAAGGAGGAGGCACAAGGAAAATCAACAAGCAGGGAAAATCGAGTGGAAATGAGAAAACCCAAAAAATCGACAATCCAACACGAATTTGCTCAAATAGACCAAAGGTCACAAATTTGTGGACCTTGGGCATGAAAATCACTTAACATGAACCTCCTACAAATCTTCTTTGAATCCTAGGCTCAATCGAAAGTAGATCAATACGAAATGGCAACGCCCTAGGCATGAAACCCTAAATTTTGGCAGAGTGACGCCCGAGCGAGCGACACATAAAACAACCACGAAAACCATCGTCTAAGCACCGCCAAAGTTGAACATCAACTCGATGACTATGCGAAATGGCATAAGGCTCCAAAAAATTGACCAAACTCAAAAACCCGACAGCTAGATGGAAATCCAGAAAAATCCGACCCAGGCGGAATTCCGTGAAGACCTATATTCTTCGAACTGCAGTGTAGAACAGGTCGATCCAAACTTCGAGCACAATTCGGGAAAATTCAGACGGACTGGAAAATCTTGAACCAGGATAAAAACCCAAACTTCGCCCAAAACATAAGATTTTCAATATGTAACTTGGGGAAAACACTTGGGAAAAGATGATAAACATATTAAGCACATACCAAGGCAACATAAAACCTCAAAATCCAAGAGGGAAAAACACAAAAGTGAAAGCAAAAGAGGGTCCCTGCCTTCAGCGGGGTGTGTGTGCAAAACTTCACAACATTGAGGAAGAAATCAAAATCATCATTAAATCATTATCAAGTATTGAAAATCATCTATTAGTCATAGGTTTTAATTTCATTCATCTTTCTAGCTCTTTCCCTTAGGAAATTACTTAGAATAATATTCATCATTCAGAGAACTAGCTCACTCTGGAGATTCTCTTTTCACATAGATCATCCACATTTGAAAAGATTTTCCATGTTTCAACAGATAGTTTGATTTCTGCAAATCAAACAAAGGGTGTATATCTGATTGATAACATTTACAAATAAGGAATTTTTTTTGTAACCAAGAACAAGTACAACCCTATGGCTATGAACTACTATATTTGTTGAGTCCCCACTTGGACAAGTCCAGCTACGCTTATTTTTAGTGAATGGCTAGATGCTTGACCCCACTGGCTCCCCTCCACGACACTCACTTACATAGGGTAGCCAAGCATTAGCACCCATGAAACTCCCCTGGCATACTTTCATTGCCTGCAAAACCAAAAGTGTGGGGAAACTGAAATGGCATTCTTTACCAACAAATAGATCAAAGTTTTGGCCATTTCAAGCAAGGGTTTTGAATTAAACTTTATTTTCATGAGGGATTGATCCTGTCGATGAGACCATTACTACCTTCTCGTCGGAACCAATTGTGTGATATTGGTATTTGTTCCAATATCCACGCATATATACCTACTAGAAATACACTTGGGTTGGCGTGTTACCGGTTAGGTTTGTTCCTTGGGTGAGTATTTTTTCCCACAAGGCATGCCCTCTAGGATAAACAAAAGCGATCAAGCAAGTAATATCTATAACTAGATCAATCTTTGTTGCAACACAAAGAGAGAGAATATATGCAATACCCTCCACTCACACTTGCAAGGTGTTTTGTTCAATTTTTAATCCCAAAATGAAATGTGGAGGCAATTACTTTACCCAACTTAAGATCACCAAAAGGCCTTTTGATTCTCAAGATCGTCATGAGGCACGAGAGAAGCGCATATGTCCTTTTGATGGTATTACTTTGAGTAAGCAATTACAAGACAAAGAAGCACTTGTTCATTTTAAGCACCAAAGGAAATGTAGAGATTGTCTTGTTCAATTGTTAATCCTCAAACCAAAACTAGTGAGTTTTTCCTAAAGTTCTTTTTAAGCCCTTTGTAGAAAAAATTGAAATGTTCTTTTTAGAGCCCAAAAGAAATTTAATAGGTCCTAAGCACATGAAAGATAACAAATTTTTAAGAGAAATTTTGAATTCTCTAAGAGTGTTAAACAAACACTAAAGTGTTTAAAAACACTTGGTATCATGAGAGAGTGATGTCATCATGCCTTTTTCAATCTTGTATCTCTCCTTCACTTTGATTAGACCAACCTACAAAAAACTAGTTAGCACTACAAAATAGAGGTCAGATAAGCAAGTAGTAACCCAGATGATCAAAATTAATAAAGCACATGTCATAAAATAAAAAAAGATTTCACTTTTTACTTTCCAATAGCAGAACTTGCACTGGCGGTGCAGTTTGAAAAACCCAGCAGTGCTATATGGTGCCAATTTTCAGTCAGCGTCATTCTGCAACAAGGACAGAAAATGTGATTGTGTCGCTCTTTTGCACAGCGATGCAGTTTGGGATTTGAAAATTCTAGCAGGTGAAAATAAAACCAGCGATGCATTTTAGAATTTTGAATTCTAGGTGGGAAATACAGAGTGTCGCCATTTGGAGTTTGAAGAGGTGCTATATGGTGACATTGGAGTTCCAATGGTTTTGTATTGCAATGCTAGTTTTCTAGTGATGGAGTTCCATGTAGACAAAAAAATAGAGAAAAAAACACATAATTTGATGAAAAAACGTGATTTAAACTCCTGGTTTTCCCTCCTTCTAGTGCCAAATGTAGAATCTCAATCCTAATACCTGCAAAACACAATAAACAAACACATTGTTAGATCAAATCCAAATAAGAATTAAAATTCCCCATGAAATCCATTAGCAATGCTCAAAATAGGAAACAAGAATGAAGAACACACTGAAAAAGTAATGAAATCGTAATTAAGCATACAAAATCTTGATCCCATGGGGGAATTGGTGCCAATTTGATGTGAAAATTGGCCCTTTTCTAACTCCAATGATGTAGTGTTGATGAGTGATGAAGAGTGATCCACTTTGTTGAAGATTCACTTGCACTCCATGATGAAAAATCTACATAACCTAGCTAAGATCTTGATAAAATGGATGAAAATAAAGATGCTTGAAGATGAAATTGAGTATAGTAGACTTGTTCAAATTATGGATGATCAAATAAGGAGAGAAACCTCTTATTTATAGAAAGAAAAGATGGAGAAATGACCAAAATGAAACTATAGACACCTAAATTTGGACACTTAATTTATTCAAATTTATCCCCTTTCGTCTAAACATCCCCTTATTTGCATTAATTAAGTAATATCGCTATTATTTAATTGTATCGCTAATTCTACCAAATCCTAAGGTATTTAATTAATAAATAAATACCTTATCTCTTCTAACTCTATTTTCATCAAATGAATTAAAATAAATATGACATTACATTTATTTATCTAATTGCGTCATATCATCACATCCTCCAGCTTTTTGCAGAGTTGTGCTCTAATCTCTTAGCCACCCTAACCCTCCTTTCAATCCTTCATTATTGCTTTAATCAATCTCCCAAAGGAATTTTTAATTCCTTTTATCCTTCAAAGAATATTAAATTCAGTTTTTCTTCCCCATGTGATCTTTGACATCATCAAGTCACATGGCCAATCTAACCCTTCTAATCATCAATTAATTTGTAGTTTATAATGCATCTCTAATCATCATTGGTCACATCTTCCATAATCTCCCACTTGCCTCTAATATGACATTAATTTGTCTAATCAGGTACTTGCACAACCTTAATCAATTAATTAGGTCAACCTAATCCCCATGTCATTTATGGAATATGTCATAAGTCAACCTTATTAAAGACTTTCTCCTTTGGAGAAGGCACTCCATTCCCCATGTGAATTTTTAATTCACATTTAATCCCCCAATGCATTTCAAGGAATTTTAAATTCTCTCTCTTAATCCATAATGGATATTTGAAATTTTAATTCCTCATGTCCTCTCTTACATGGAGACAAGGACCTCTTTATGAGAGATCTTGTCAAATCCCAAATTCTTGAAACCTCCATGTCATGTACTCTCCTTCCAACTTATCTACACATCATTTTTTTCAAGCCACTTCACATGCCACATGTCAAGATGTGAGGGCTTGTGAGTTCTCAACTCACCATAGCCCTACATTTTGGTCTTGTTGGTTTAATCTCAGCTGTCCATTTCTGTGAAATTTGGGACATAATAACACGGCCAAAATAACTGGACAAAAATAACAAATAAAATAACCCAAGGACAAAATAGCAAGTGCTTAATAACCCATGGACTGCAACAACCGATGGTCAAAATAACCCATAAACCAAGGGAATAACCCATGGTCATTTTTAAGTCAATGAAATGAAACTAGAAATGACATAAAATAAGTATAAATATTATTGTGAGGCACCATAGAGGCTATTTAGGTCATTTTTAAACCATATATTCATTATATACCCCTAAAATAGCCTTAAAACACATTTAATATGCTTCAATAACCTATAAAATGATAAATAATTATAAAAATAAAGGCAATTTCGTGGGAATAAGTTGATTATTTTGAAGACACATGGATTGGAAGACTAACCAGAAGAGGCAACAAACGATCACCCAAGTTTCCAATCACAATGTGGAATTGCTATTCAGCTACTCAAGATGATCTTCCCATAACCAATAATACTATTGAGAGATGGCACAGAGGATTTAGTGAATTGCTTCAAGCATCGCATAGCTCAATCTAGAAATTCATCAAAGTGGTGAAAAGAATGAATATAAAAAGAGAATAGAATGAAAATATATGGTTGAATACATTGGGCAACCAGCGGGGAAAAATACCGTGAACTCAAAGAAATACTACAAAGATCAGTTGATGGTTATGACAACCATAACATTTTAGATTATATAAGAGGCATCACTCATAATTTGACACTTTAATTGAAAATTTGAATAATAAATTTTTTTTAGCAACATACATGTAATTTATAAATTTTGTTTTACTTTCTCTATATTCTTATAGGGATATTTTTTGTCCGTAGTTATTGACCAGAAGTTATTTTGGCTTGGGTTATTATATTGAGGTTATTTTGTCCACACGGGTTATTTGACGGGTTATTTTGTTTAGGGTTATTTTGGCGGGTTAGTATGTCCAGTAACCCATTTTACGTAGAGAATCCAATTTTTTTTATAAATACCCCATTTTTTCTCTCATTTTAGGGGGGAGATTATTATGCTAGCCAAACTCTTGCAATTTTTTTCTCTTGAGCCATACTTAGCCAAATACTTGCATTTGCATCCATTTTCACCTCTTATCCATCCATCTTGCATCCCACACTTGCATATTTTTTCATCAAAGGAGCATACAATATCAAAGATTGAAGGGCCAACCAAAGGATCGATTCAAAACAAGGTGAATTAGCTCTATTTGTTATCTTTACTTTGTTTTTGAATCCAACTAGGCCAATCTTGAGGTGTAGGGTGTTTATAGTTGTTATTTGCACTCATTTGTTTGTTGCTTGTTTTCTAACAAGTATTTTCACCCGTTCACAGAAACAATGTGGGACTAACTTTCAACCAATGGCAAGATGCCACTTGTCAAAAGATAAATGGATGAAGGATGTGCACATTTTGATGAATGTGCCCATAAATGCAATTAGGTAGAATTTGAAAATAGTGAAATGACATGTAAGAGGGAAAATGAATGTCTTAAATGCCACTTGGCTCAATGCAAAAGATGAAATAAATGTCTTGTTGGAAGGACTAAGTCCACTTGCAGGGATTTTTAAATTGAAGGAATATTCCCCTATTATGCCATGTTGAGAGAAAATAGAGATTTAATAAATGAATTAAATCTATTTTCATATGCAAGTGGCAAAAGGTAGAGGATGGGACATGGATTAGAATTAAATTAATCAAGGGTTAATTAATTTAATGAGGGATTAGATGATTTGACTATTTGATTTAGATTTTTGGGTTGGTTGTCAAAGATGAGAAAAAATATGATATAAAAGTTAATTAAATAAGGTTTTTGTTTATTTGGTAAAGGGATGAAGGATTTGAATTAAATCCAAATAGGTTTAATTTATTTAATTTAATATGGTACTTTAGGATTTAATTAAATGGAAATGAATTATTTAATTAAATAGAGATAATTAGATTAGATGGATTGATTTAATTAACAAGAGAATAACTTAATCGAGATAAATGATTTTTACTGAGTAAGGAGAGGAAAAATTAGGAAGTTAATTTAATAAAATAAGGGTATTCGATTTAATGGTTAGACCAAGGGATGATTAAGGATGAAATGGTGTTAGTAGTCGGGATCAAATGTGTAACATCAATCAGTACATTTTACATGTCTACAACTTTGTGTTTGATTGAGTTTGTCATTCTAAATCTATTGAAATGAGGTTGTGTATACATGAGCATAGGGATAAGCAACAAGCATAGGGATAAGTGGCAAGCAAAGGACTAGTTGTAAACAAGACTAGGTATGTAGGTCCAACTACACACAAAAATAGACCATTTCTACTTATAGATATGTATCAATATATTACTACAAACTAAACACATAATTAAATAAGAAACATTGCAAATGCATAACCTGTTTTTTAACATTAAACTTAGATACCTCTCTTTTATTTTATTTATCGATACAAAACTTAATACAAAAAATAAGACAAAATATACTCAATAAGGGTTACAAAATAACAAATTAGTACCAATACAAAAAAAAAGCTAAAGAACATCCCATAAGAAATACAAAATAACAAAGTACTACCAATACAAAAAATAAAATAAAAGATGTCCATAAGAATTACGAAATAACAAACTAGTACCAATACAAAAAACGTGGAATAAAAAACAACAAAGAAAATACAACTATAATAACAATAAATTTGTACATAGCAAACTCAATCAGTGAGAATTATAAGCCCCTACATGAATATAATTTAATAATATCCACATGTTTATAATAAAGAAGACAATGATAATCCCAAAATACTAGGGAAGTGGAAGGTTTTGATTTTTATCTAATGAAGGCTCGTACAAAAAGTAATCTATAAGTGCTTATAGTGAAAAGTATAGTTTTCACCCAAAAATATCAAATCTAATTTATCATATGGATTGTGAAAATATCCACTAGAAATTTGCTTTTGGATGTTACTTGCAATTTGGTTTTGTATTAGTAATATGCTTATGGCATAGGATACCTTGTAAAATACAAATTCTCAAAAAAGTTATTCGTATAAAATTATTTTATTTACGCATTCCAGATTTATAAATTAAATACTTTAATGTGAAAAATTGCTGGCCTCTAAATAAATGTTACGTGACTTGTTTTTACAGGTCATACGTGTTTTTTTCTTCTCGAATGAAATCCTTTCCCAAAATTTAAAAGATAATATTAAAAATTAAGCTGAAGTTGTGACGACAAAATATTATTTTAAAGATTACGTGGCTCTTCTAGTCTTGTCAATTTATTGTCTATCTAATAGGATTGTGAAAGGTGATAATGTTGAATATCATTAAATTGTGTTTGGTTATCTGTGCCCCGCAAATCTGATCTTTGCGGATCAACTTTGAATGTTTTTTTTGGATTGATATTTTTGCATTAATTCTTTGTTTTTTTTTTTTTGTCTTATTTAAATAATGATGCTATTTTAGATTGTGGTGTCATAGGAAGATTAGAATTCTCTTATGATCTTTAAAATAAATTTAAAATTTGTACTTTTATATTATTTTTCAATACATAAATTTAAAATTTGTATGTTTAAATTGATAATTAACTAGCAATCGTATCTTGGGGTGCAATGGACATGTCGAAGATAATACAGTGAATTTGTGTTAATTTTGTTTATTTAAAAATGGGAAAACTGATTTATAGTTGTAAAGTAGAAATAGTGTTTTTACTTAATTTCTAGAAAAGATGAAGTATGAAAATCAGGGATGTGGCCATGAAGTATCTTGTCCCACATTCTCTCAATAGTTACCTTGAGCTTTGGGGGACTGCTAATTTGTAACTTTGTTGTCCATACCCTATTCCAAAGCTCCCATTTTGGCACAGGCAAGGAGGATGTTGGTGAAGGTTGCACAATCTGGCTGTACACCTACCAATTACATTTTTTTGAAAGTTTTTGAAGACTTTTTAACAAATCCCTTTTGTGTACACCCGAAAATGATGGCATTCCATGAGATCAAATTATTTTGAGGCATTTTATCAAACAGTTCACATGCCTTGTCTATGTTGTTTCCATTATTCTTTGGTGGATGTCCATACCTCGTTCAAAAGCTCCCATTTTGACACAATCAAGGAGGATGTTGGCGAAGGTTGCAGAGTCTAGCTATAGACCTGCCAATTGCATTTTCTTGAAATTTTATGAAGCCTTTTCAACAAATCCCTTTTCTGTACAAAGGTTAAGTAGCCGGTGCAGGTGTATTCCCTTACCTTGTGATCATTACCAATATAATTGAGGAAAAATGTTAATAACTACTCATTGTGGTCATCTTCAGATGACTGAAAACCACACAAATCAAAAACCCATGAAAAAATTAAAAATATAAAAGCTATCAAATTCATTCATAAATGGTAAAGAGTCCAGTTACCAAAATTTTTAGAATCTATATCTTTGAATTTTGCATTCCATGTATTTTTATTGCCATTTTTCAATTCAAAAGATCAATAATAATGGAAAAAAATGACTTAGCAATGCACTACATTACAGAATGATCAATTTAGAAAATAAACTCCAAATCCTTAGCACAAGGGAAAAGTATATGAAAATATATATATAACATAACCACAAAAATAATAAGACAAATTCAGAGCTACTTCCTATGCAACCATTACAGTTGGGCTCCTACTCTTTACATTTCAATAATAATCATACATATTGACAAATAATTACAACAATCCATAATGTAAGTTAACAACAGAATTATATATGAAGTGTTCACAAGACCAACATATTATATTAAGGCCAAACCAATTTTGAACAACAACTATCACCAACAAATAGCTTTTGACAAACACTTAGAAAGACTAATCAAAAACATGGCTTTTCAGGGATTATGCTTAAAATGTGTTGTGATGTTTGTACTTCCATTAGCATCACCCTAATCTTAACAATACTCTTGTTTATTTAACTGAATATATCAAAAAGACCATATGCATTTTTAGGAACCAAGTGTTGTCTATATGCTTCCTGTTGGATCTCTATAAGAGTATATATAATGTTTGCACATTTGTTGAAATTCTTTCAAAGAAGCTGCCTTAATTGTTTCAGTTAATCTGCAAAAATTGCTATGTTTTCTCTAAAACAATGAGGTAGTTCTCATTGCATATGTCCTTTTGCTTCCGACTGTAGCAGTGGACTTCGAAACATGGGAGCTCATGAAAAAGTACATTAAAAAGATATTCTTTCACCACCACATTCATGTGTATCAGATATTTCTTTCATACTCCCAGGCATGGAATTTTCTCTGCAAAACTCCCCGTCCTTGAAATCAGACGACGAGCTGAAGAGTTGAATTTTTTTTTCTAAAAACATTTCATGTCTTTCACGGTGTTCCTGATTTTCATGTCTGAAAAGAATTAATATATCACCTGTAAATAGCCCATATTTTGGAGTTCATTCTAAGTCCCCCTCTCCACAAAAAAATGTAATAATGTACGAGTTTTGAATTCAAATAAAAAATTAATCTTCCATACTTGCTAAAAATGCCATCATCAAAGTACCATTTCCGTTATTGACTGTCATGTTTGTATATTGTCAGGTTACCATTATACCCCGTTAGCTTTGATATTTATCTTGAAATAGACTTTTAAGTGAGGTTGTGCTTCAGCCTAGCAATTCTCCCACTATTCTTGGATGTATTCTTGAGTCCCATTGACCCATATTGGTCATTCATGAAAGTTAATATAATATTTTTTCTCTCTGGGTCATTTGGTGTAGCTTTCATTTTTTTTTTATACACCAAAAAGGTTTTATGCACATTTCAAAATTCATGAGTCAGTCTAGTAAGTAAATTATTGTCTGATATATCTTTGGTAGGCCTCTGTACCATTTCTTTCCTTTTTCCTATTTGTGGGAGTGTTTATTTTGTCTAAATTTACTTATGGAGCTTGACTAGCTTGAGAATTTTTAATTCCTCAGAATTTTGTGGGGTCTTCAATAAAAATAAGAATGCATTTGTGTTGTTCATTTAAATGTTGTGGCTAATTGCTTTGAATTCCTAGATAACTTTTAATGCTTAGAAATATGGGTGCTAGATATTGAGGTTTTTTTTGTTGGTTTTTAACAAGATTTGTGAGTGATAGTTAGGACTCACTTGGAGTTGAGTACAAATGTATGTCAGATAGTTGTATGGTCTGTTAGATAAAATATTGTGCTTTGCTCATATATATTTCTACTAGTTGTTTTGGAAGCCTAGTAAAGCAAATATATACACTTCGTGCAAGAATTTGGGGCAACCTTGGTTTAGAAACTTCCACATAATGTGTTCTAGCATGCTTACGACATAAGAATGACAGTGTTAATGTGGAATCATATCCCAATACATGATATTGTCATTGTAGTAAATTATCGATGTCAACTAGTTTACAACCACATGTCAGAGAGGGCCTATAAAGCACGACACTGAAAGCTTGGGTGATGGTAAGACTGTATAGTGGGAGGATGCAAACACATTGTAAGAGAAAGGAATTCACTCTTGCAATGAACAAATTAGGTTTTGGAGAGAAAAATGTTCCAAGAATTATAAAAGGATTTTAAAACAAAGGAACTGTCCATGAGTAAGGTTTTGCAGAACAATGAGAAATGCACTGCTTGTGTTGATGTTGAATTTGGGCCTCATAAAAATAAGTATTTTCTTCTGGTTGTTTGGTACCAACATGATGCTTAATGGGCAGTTTTATATTAACTGCCATATTCCTAATTAGGAGGAATACAAGACATGCCATTAGAATCAATCCATCTTGAAAGCAACTCAAGACATTCATTGTCAAAAGCCTTAATAGTGTTTGTTCAGTCTTCACGCTTGAAGCACACTCTTAAAGTCGTCTATTTTGCAGAAAATTTTCTTCATTGGTATGGTGTTCTTTATTGTTCAATGTTTTTTTCCTCTATAGTCTTCTAAAATCACAAAATCGCATGCCAACTGTATCACCCTTTATTTATATCTAGAGTAGAAAAACATTACAATACCTAGATTTAATCCCACAAGCATTCAACTTTAATTTAATTCCTTTAACCAACTCGCCCATGCACCATACTTAAAATACTCCAGTAACACTTATAAGGGCACTCAAAATTAAAAGCCATATGCAACCAATTTCCTAAATACTTTTGCACTACTTGTTTCTAAATATAAACTATTTAAAGAACTATAGAAGTGTTGTTAAGAAATACTGAGGAATAAGATAATAGTAAAAAATAAATTAGAATTTCTCTTGTATCCTTCAACCTCCTCCGTAATCTTCTAAAATCACAAAATCACATGCCAAGTTCTATATCACCCTTTATTTATATCTAGAGTAGAAAAACATTACAATACCTAGATTTAATCCCGCAAGCATTCAACTTTAATTTAATTCCTTTAACCAACTCGCCCATGCACCATACTTAAAATACTCCAGTAACACTTATAAGGGCACTCAAAATTAAAAGCCATATGCAACCAATTTCCTAAATACTTTTACACTACTTGTTTCTAAAAGTAAACTTCTTAAAGAACTATAGAAGTATTGTTAAGAAATACAAAGGAATAAGATAACAGTAAAAAATAAATTAGAATTTCTCTTGTATCCTTCAACCTCCTCTGTAATCTTCTAAAATCATAAAATCACATGCCAACTATATCACCCTTTATTTATATCTAGAGTAGAAAAACATTACAATACCCATATTTAATCCCACAAGCATTCAACTTTAATTTAATTCCTTTAACCAACTCACCCATGCACCATACTTAAAATACTCCAATAACACTTATAAGGGCACTCAAAATTAAAAGACATATGCAACCAATTTCCTAAATAATTTTACACTACTTGCAATAATTTATTTTTTACGGTAAACAAATAAAAATATACTTCATAAATAGCCATTTATTGTGCCCTTTTCTCTGTATAGTTTTTGCTGCTTGAAACTCAAATCGTGATCATCAAATTATTTCATGCGCAAGAAAGATAATGATAAAAAAAGCATGAATGAATGAGCCAACAAACATTACATTCACCATAATTTTTAGACATAAAGAAAGGTGAAGCACAAAAGCGGCCATACATGAATGAATGAGCTAACAAACATTACATACATCATAATTTTTAGACACAAAGAAAGTTGTAATATTCTTAGCCTTTATGAAGCATATGCATGGTATATCAAATTAACTTGTGATGCCTAAGCCCTAGCATTAAATACTGACATAGCTTCAACAAATGTATCCAATCAACTTGAAAGCTAAATAGAAATTATGAACATGGAAAGAGAAAAAGAATAATTAAGTAAAACATAGAGATTCCAAGTCAAGAAAAACTGCAAGTCCAATCTCTATCCTTCAATACAACGACTGTGTCTAAGTCCCATCTACATAACAAACGTAGTCAAAGTAAACAAAAGGCATATTCATGAGATGGAAATTTAAGCATTTTCTAAGAATCTACCCAACTCAAAGAAAAATAAAAATCACATCAGAAGTGACATCACTAAAATGGAGAAAAGTTTAGCTAGCCTAGAATTGACTTGAGTAGTATAGTCAACACAAAAAGCACTCCCACAGATTCCTATGGAACACTCTAGTTTGAAATTTTCATGCTACATTCCCCCTCCCTCCATACGTCAAACTTTTACCGTCCTTATTGCTTTCAGCTAATTCAATTTTAGATAGACAAGCTCCATGTAATATATAATAATTTATAAATTGAACGCTGGTTGGGATTTTTGGATTTCATTACGAACATTTGGCTTTTAGGGAGCCCATTAAATTTTGATCATGGGTTTCTCTGTGTTCTGAATATTCACGTAGAGAACCATATGCATGAAAAATGATTGAGAGTATGGGAGGAATTGTGTGGCCCCAAATTTTGGTGAATTTTAAAAGAGTAGTGTTGGCTGGAGTATAAGTATGATCTAATAACAAAAGATAAAGAAAGAAATTGCAGAAGCATTTATAATTTTCTACATTAAGTAGGATGAATTACTAAAGAACTGAAGAGGAGGAGGAATCAAGGCTTCACATATATAGGATTGAAAAGAAATTGGGAAAGATATAAACTGATGAAATTGTCTAATTAGATGCAGTGATTTTCTTTTCAAGAGAGGAAATTGTACATGGTGGTGGATGTTGTGAAAGGAGTGTTAGATCCTGGCTGAAGCACATACTTTCCAAAAAAAAGTGGTGAAAGTTATTGTGTAACAATCTCTTTACTTTTCCATGTCTAAAAATCCTATGGTTTTGACTGTTTGGTTGATGAATTTATCAACTTGACTTTGGAAGTACCTCTTGATGTTGTTTGATGATGATACTGTGTGAATGTTCAATGTACTCTAAACAGTAATAGTTGATTATAATGGAAAGTGTTTGGTGCTCAAGAACTACAAGTTTTCTATGTAAACTTAATTAATCAGATCATTTACTATAGTTAATGGCATAGGAATGAAGACCAAAGGTATTTTTAGCAATTTTTATTATTATAGTTTATTTTTTATAATATACCACAATCCACTTGACGGTGCAGTATTTGTTGTTTCCTATGTCAAAGCTCTGTATATTAGTAGTGTTATTCTCAGGGCACTTGCACCAAAAAAACACCCCACAATCCACTTGATGGTGTAGTGTTTGTTGTTTCCTGTGATGATTAGTGCAAGGTTAGTTGTTTCTTGTGATGATCCCTAGTGTCACAGAGCAGGGTTTGTTGTTTCTTGTGATGATCACTACTATCATGGTGTAGGGTTTGTTGTCTCTTGTGATGATCCCTACTATCATGGTCTAGGGTTTGTTGTTTCTTCTAATGCTCCCTACTGTCAAGTAGATGACATAATACATTGCACACTACTCAAATGTCTCAACAACACTAGAGGCCCCAATGCTTTTGTAATATACACTCTACTTATTTTTTTCAGAGTTTGTATATGAGTTTTGGTGGTAAATAATGAAAAAAAATCACAGAGAAATATTTGCAGCAATACCCATTGAGATAAACACATTGATTTTTAAAATATGAAATACCCATGAACTAAAAAATGTAATGCAAAATAAAT
>VDFB02191250.1:0-17482 GCA_007258455.2 Sequoia sempervirens
GGGATCGTATGTCTTATCAAGTACAGATAAATCATGAATATCATCAAAGTCATCTTGATCATCATCATCAGCTCTGCCACTAAATGTGTCATGGATCAATGTATTCGTACCACCATCTTCAACTGTGTTTTCTGGCGCATGATCATCTTCTTCCATAGGATCATTAACTTCATCTTCGATATTCACAGCTCCATGTTTGTCCGCTTGCAAAACCACATTCTTCAGGCCGTGATAATCCATATCATCTACCCTAGGGCACCCCACCTTTATAATAATGATAAACACAAATAAACCATGATCATGATCAAGTGATTATATATATAAAATGTTAAAACGATATAAACATTTACAAATTCAATCAATATAAACACATATAAAGAACAACTTACCAATGGACGATAATCATGGCCCCCTTCAACGTGACCATGATGCCTACAATGTTTCTCAACTGTTGTGATTAAAAGTCATCGCGTCTTTAAGCCCTTGCAATTATTGCAAGGACAATAAAATTTCCCACCACCCTTTCTTTTCAATCTAGCCCACAATCTATCAAGTGTCTCTTCATTTTGTTCTTAACTAATATTATCTGACATGATTTTTCTTTACCAAGCTTGACTATTTAGATCTTCGAAAAATATCAAACTCACACTCCAATAATTTTTATTCATAGACAGGTAACATAATCTAATAATTCTGATATTTTACACCAAAAAAATTTACATGCAACCACCCTTACAAAAGAGAAGATATTCTGAAGTTAATGACCCCAAAAACACTTTAAAATGCTAATTTCAAAACTTATTAAATTCTGATTTTACTATGATTTCCAACCGTTAGACTCCTAAAATTACAATATTGAACTTGATCACAAACTTCCTACAACAATGGAGGTAGCGAGCTAGTAAGAGCAAGTGACCCATTCCTAAGGAGCAACAAGTCAGAATCATCATTGCTAATGTCAATACGGATTTATCCTTTTAGTTAAAGATGCAATGTGTCACTTCTTATGACGATCTTATCCCTAGGGCCCTTAACATTGAGAGAGCCCTAATAAAAAACAATAGAAGCATTGGTAATAGCATGATTAGGGTACAAACCCTAGGCCTCCGTAGAAACATAAACAATAACTATAGCGGATTAGTGAGGTTGCAATACCAGAAAGATTGAGACATTGTAGGTAATAACAAAATCTTGCAATCTAAAGATTGTATCCAATAACAAGCACACTATGTAGCTTAGTGACATTTGTAAATGCGATCTACGGTAAGAAGAATGACAGTCACTTGAGATGTGACAGTCAAAAATAGGCTAAGCAGTGACAAGATAATAAAGGTCAAACTCAGACAGCAAAGTGGGAGATTTTAATAGTGAGTTTCCTTACCCCCTTGCTGACTTTAAGGGTTTTTCAAATGCTTTTGGTAGTGTTAGACAAGAAAAATGCAATCAGGGAATGACTGTCCACAAATGAAGTAGCAGTGGTAATCATAGGTTCAATGTTTCTTCTTAGCCATTAATGTATAATGGAGGTAGTGGATTGCATGTTTGAGCTGTGTTTTGAGACTCATCAAAGATAGGAGAATAGTGAATAATACCTTGTGGGTATGTGCACGATCATCATGGAAAAAATAGGCCCTTAAGTAGCAAAAAATCACAAAAATTAGAGTTAGGCAACTTGACGTAAAAATTTGAATAATTTATCTATATTATTTCAAAAATATGTAAGAATAGAATTTGTATCAAATTGAATGTATTTTCTAAACTACTAGGTTTATTTTTTTTTAAACAAAATCTATTTGGTGAAAATTTGAAATTTCAATGTAGTAGTACTTAAATTTCATGGAAAAAATAAGTAGGTGTCTATCTGACCACCCTAACCACAATAAAATGATAATAATTTTGTATAAGATTTTAGATATAAGTAGAGGACTCATGTCCCGATGTGATGCATATTTTTTTGTAATTTTTTTCCAAGTAAATAATTAATTATGATTTTTTTATTACAAATTTTAAAAAATATAAAAACTCGTACATCTAACCACCTTAACTTGGTCAAAACTTCATGAAATTCAATTCTTTTTTTTTTAGTCCTCTAGTATATAAAGCATAGAATGTGACACATTTTTCAGATTTAAAAAATGTTATACCGTTTGAAAGCTATAGATGTTTTTCAATCAGCATATCAATCAGGACTTTAGTCATAATTCAAATAGAAAATGAATAATAATAATTTATTAAATTCAAAATAAAGCATAATTTATATTGGTGGAAAATTGAGGATCTCCTTTAAAAACCCTTTTCGTTTCATTAATTTTGGGTAAAAAAAAGTCGTCAGCCACATACCCTACAAATACCCATCATATCGCCACTTTTTGGCCCATCATGATCCTGCACATACCCTTGTGGACTGTGAAGTAGTGTCAATAAGGTTGAAGGATCTTAAGAACTACAATACCATGAAACAATGAGTCCCCTATAGTAAGTAGGAAATCTATAGGGCATAGTTTTATTTTATAGAAGGATGCTCATGAAAGGAATCTTCAAGTGATAGTGAGTGAGCTATTTGAGATTGTAGCTGAGGGTGCAATACCCAGTCTTAAAGGAAGTTAGCAAAGCAGTAAATGTGCAAGAAAATTAAATCGTACACAACAAACAATTCACAATGTTATCTTGCATAATGCCTTGAGTTTGAAGACAAAAATCTCATTGTATCTTGATGAAAGTGGTGACTTTAATGGTCAATCACTGGCAACCATGATTTTAAAACATGCTATTGTGCTTATGGAGGCAACATTTTAAGCAAGGCAGTGAGTGGTGGTTTGGAATAATGGCAGGTATGAAGGATTTTCTTTATATGCATACTATGCAATCTAGCTTAAGATGACATTCTTAGAAGAGATTGAAGGTGGATTATGAACCCAAGGGTTACCATGAAAATGATTAAAGCAAAGACTGAGATCTATTTAAGCTGTGGTCATGAAGATATTAAAGATGTCACATGCAAAACCCTAGTAGCCTATAATGAATATAGTGCCAAAGAGGATAGTGTGTCAAGCGATTTAGGAGATCTCCACATTATCTAATTACGGTGGAAATACATCATTTATTTATATTTTTAATTAAAAAGAAATCATTCTAAACCCTATATAGGATACATTGATATTTCAAAAGCCTCTGAAGGAATTTCAGATTATGCAAATATATGTCAAGTAACATTTATAAGGTTTAGAAAATCTTGATCACTCTCTAGAATAGCCCATTAAACATGGGTTGTGCTTGAATACACTACATAATTGATATAACACAACCACTCTGCATATCAACCAAAGTTATAGGCTCTTTATTGCAGCAAGAGGTAATCACTCTTCAATCATGCTATAATTACATCTTAACCTATTAAACTTGAGACAACCTGAATGCACCCAATGATGATTGGCACCTACATTATACAACCTGAATTAACTACATTATATGAGTGCCTCCATTTCTATCACAACATAGCCGCATTAAACTTGGGTCACACATGAATGCATCTTGTATTTATTATAGCACAACTATCCCACATGACCGATAGAGTTATGGATCAAATAATTACAGTCACAAGAATCTGTTCCTTGGTTGTGATCTTATGGTGATTCCACACAACAAAATCTAGACATGAAATTCTCAAAACCCTTAACCTCTAAAAATGAAATCTGATGAGATGTTGCTTAAAATATGATTTTCAAACCGAAGCAACTGACTTCACAACTAAATTCTACAAAAAGACAATGATCAATTAACCTACATATCTTCGAATTTTCTGATTTTTCCTAAGAAAATCATCCTTAGTTCTCTACAAACTATCTCAAGTAGAGAAAAATATTGTTGCAATAAATCAGGTGTGAACTCACTTTTCTTTATGTCGGCCACAATTTGATTTTTTTTTTTCATGTTTGTTGAAAATTCAACGAAGAATTTATTATTGATTTAACCCTCAACTGGCCTAAATTTCATGAACGCCGATAAACTTTCAAAAATTGAAAAATTACATCAAATTTCCATAAAGCACTCGACTAACATCGACGCATATATCATTTAACAATGGATTTTGCAAATAAATGTATTAGTGTGTGGTTGTCTAAAAATAGCTCTTTTCCCATTATTTTGCACGCTTCTTTACATGTTCATGAATAGCCAAGGGAATATGGAGATTCAACAAATGCTTAACCAATGGCTACAATATCTCTTGAAGTATAAAAGCAAGCCCACTTGCCTCTTCATTTTGTCCATGTATACTGATATCTTGGAGTGAATAAGTAAGTTAGGTGTATTTTTCTCCAGTTACAACTTCATGCTTGGGTGCAAGCATGCCTTGTGGCTCTTTAGTTGCCTCCATTATAGCTAAATGTCTAATTGGATAACCTCTTAAAAAGTTAAACCTTGAGGTATCCTTGTTGGTTTCTCACTTATGGTCTGCTTATACCTCACCATCTTGCTAATTTTTGACAACCACCTTTTATGATTGATTTGGTGGAGACATGAGGATTTCTGCACTATACTCCTGTTGTTCACGATTTACCTCTTCCATAGGTGTTGGCTTGGCATCTAGATTTGAACAAAATGTTTCCAAATCATCCCAAAAAATGTCTTCTTCAAACTTTTCTTTACTTTTATATATAGGAAGACTGATTTTAACCTCATTACAGCTCTAGCCAACAAACTTGAGTGTATCAACTTCCCTATCTTGCAAAATAAGGTTACATTCATTTGCATCTTCATGACCCATCATCTTATCATGCTTCTTTCCATCTTCTATTTGCTCAAAAACTTGTGATTACATTGAAACTTGCATACTCTCTTCATCCTCATTAAGAAAGCAAGGAAGTTTATCAAATAAGAAATTCAAATTTTCATTTTCATCACCTCTTTCAATCTTTGTACCTTGTTGTCCCAAAAAACCATCTCTTCAATTTGTTGTTCTAACTGATCATGCTCACCAACCTCTTGCTTCAAATCTGATTTTTCTTCCTCCACCTCATGTGCAAGCATACCAACAACAAAAGATTCTTCTTGTCCTTCCCAAAAAACCTCATTTTCTTGCTCACTAAACCAATTATCTTGGTAAAAAATGGGACCATCTTTACAAAGACGAATGGTGATAGGATAAGAGGGCTGATTATAAAGGTCTTATTGGGTTTCTTGAGGAACCATACATTTTGGATAAGGCTAATCTTGAGGGATATTAAGCTCTTGCAAAGGATGTGGGTCTCTAAAGCTTGGAATTTCAAACTTACGAGATTGAATCAAAGACTTAGAAGGCATACCTTGCTTGAAACTTGGGATTTCATATTTGGGAAGCTCTTCCTTCATATGTTGATTAAGGATGGGGTAGCTGATTGGTAATTCTAATCTTTCTAATTTGGAGCAAGAAAATATTTGAATGTTGGCTCTTGTTTAGTAGCAACCACTTTTGCAAGAGACTCTTCATACTCTCACCTTTGGTAATTCAACTATTGTTGATGTTGGTAGGCTTGATAAGCCAAATCTTCCCGCTACAAATCAAATTCATGTTGTCTCTTGATATCATCCAATTGCTTATTGAAGCCTATCAATATGCTCTTGATATCACTAATCCCTATATTGTTAGTATGTTGGGGCTACCTAGGAAAGCAACCATGTTGGTTTGGCATAGAAACGACTTCTTGGGGCTGATTCAAAGGATATGAAGGCTGATTATGAGAATGAGCAGGGGTAGGTTGATAACCTATTGTTAATGGGTCATTTGGGACAAAACCAACAACGTATTCTACTTGGTATGGCTGATAAGAAATGGTATTAGCAATTTTTTCATGAAATGGAGGGTGATGAAATATATCTCCAATAAATGAAGACATAATGTTGCATTCAAAACTATTGGAAATTCACATAAAGGATTAAAAATCAGAATTATTAATACTGATTTTTGCAAGAATTTAAGCACATACTAGCACTTGGTCTTTCAAAAACCACTAAAATAGATTTGGAGTCACCAAATGTGTAGATATTTTGTCTCCAAAGGCAGAAATTACTAATATACACACCAAATATCAGTAATGATAGGACTAAATTTGAACTATGATAGCTCAAATGGTCACACTAGGCATTCCAAAAATTGCTATCACCAAATAACACACCCTTGCTAAGTTGCAGAAATTAGCTTACTGGTGAAACATTGGATCTCTTCTATGTTTAGTGGATCACCTATGATGGAAGAGAACCTCCAGAGAGGGTTGGTTCCCTTGGTGTTCACCTATCCTAACTTAAACTATTGCTTTTGCTAATGGAAAAGGATAGAAGGAAGACATGAATTGAAATCTACTTATGTGGGTGATGCACCAAAATGGTTGTAACTTGCACTACTGTTTTATTACACATTTTCCAAAATTTCTAGCTAATATTCACTCAACCCAACTATTTAACATGCTCATGCATAAGTACATCATAAGAAAGTTGAAATGTTTACAAATTTTAGAAAGAAACTAGGTGTTTTTTTCACAAATAAAGAATGTAAACCATAGTAACATAACTTAAATGATCTGCATGAAACATGTTTTTTTTCCTAAAGGTGTTGGAATGAGACAATAGGGTATGTGCAGGATAATGGTGGGCCAAAAAGTGGCAATGAGAAAAAAAACATGTCTTTGATTGACCGAAAAACACAAAAAGAACGTGTTGACTTTTTTTGGGCTCGGGTGTCACCATACCAAACACCAAACCTAGTTTTTGCAAATCGGATATCCGATTTGCAAAAAGCATATATAAAAAACATCTGTCGCTGTTTTGAACTCATTTGGCAGTGAAGAACCCGCGGGAGCACAGTGCATCCATTATTCGCTTAACGGATATCCGATTTGGGCTAAATTTGATTTGGAAAGGTAAGCTTTTTTATTTTTGTTTGATTTGATTCAATTTTTATTTAGATTTGAATAATTTCATATGTTTTTGTGGTTTTTTAAATAGTGGGTTTGATTTTTGTGAAAAAAATTGAATTTAGAATAATTTTGATAAAAAAAATGAATGTTTTTTGTGATTTTTTTCACAATAGGGTTTTTGATTGAATTTCTTTATGAAAATTTTGAATTTAGAATGGATTTTGTTAAAAAAAAAAGATTTTTTGTAGGATTTTTTTTCAAAATAGGGTTTTGATTGAATTTTTATGAAACAATTAAGTTCATAATGGATTTTGATTAAAAATGAATGTTTTAATGGATTTTGGATTTAAAATAGTGTTTCATTTATATTGTCTAATTTAGATTAATTATTTTTAACTTTTAATCGTGCATTATGGCTGCCGGGGTGAATGCACAAATTCCACCTCGCCTGAGAATGAAAAATCCATCACCGAATCAAAATGCAGAAAATGCCAAATGCTCCACCACCTCCTAACCATCAATTGAAGACTTAATTCATGAAAAACAGAGCAATTGAGGGAATTTTGTATGCTTCTATAAGAAAATCCCTCGACATCCCATATGTCAAACACATTGACAGAATAATTACAAATGCAGAAACCCTCTCCACCCAACATAATGCTCTTTCATTCATGCCAGAAACCATGAGGTAACATTATGCATGTGGATTATCTTATGATGATGTGAAAGATCAAACAACAAAAGCCCAAATAGCCTTCATTTATTAACCGCAACACTAGTTTGACAATTAATGTTAACAAACCAAAAATTTTATAAAATGGTGCATGCATAGGGGTGCCATAGTAGATAACTTTTGGGATCGGCGGTGTATAGTTTTTGATAAAACCACCCAACAATAATCTTGATGTTAATTTTATTAAAAAATTATATGTTGAGTTTTTGTTAGGGAATCATGTCACTACTTGACATTAAACCTTCTCAGGGTGTTGGTAGAGGTGCATGCCTCAAGATAGGCCTAGAGTAGTTAGGTGCCCACATGTTCCCCTTCCTCCCCTTCCTCCACCACCTCTAGTACAACATCTAGATATTACGGAGGATACAACCACACAGACTATCCAAGCCATTCACTCTTTGAGTGGTATTTTGGTTTCCCATGCTTCTTCAGTAGCTCAGCCACATTCCGGTGATGTTGGCGATTGATCTAGTGTTGTTGCATCATCCTCCTCGGGTCCACATATTTGTGTGCCACATATTTGCAATACATGCCAACAAACATGCTTGGGTCCTATTGTATAACCCACTGAGCATCCATTAGACACTTTTGATTATGGCATCCAGGATGTGGAGATTATAGCAGATCACATGCGTGGGAGTGGAGCACACTCCCATGCGAGTCCCTCTCTCCCCGCTAGAGAGGTGGACATTGGAGTAGTTACATGTGGTAACATTTAAGGTGTAATTCCATAACTTGCATTTTTAAAATGAATATTAATAAGAGATAGCATCAAGTACTCAATATTTATTTACATGGTTCATTTTAATGCTTAATGCCCGAGCAGGAGCTCTCACATAGGTGATCGAGTAGCAACTTTAGGGCCATTTCCATTTCCATTCTGTGACGACACGCGATGTATTTTCGCGACTCACTCATTTACATTTTTTATAGTATATTTGCTTGTCATTTGAATTGTTAATAATGAAATTATATATGAACTTATATGTTTATCTTACTCTCTGCTTGTAGCAAACACCTAGTGTGAGTGATGTGTGACGCTCTCCAGACTATGGAGGCACAGTGTTGGATAAGGGAAAGGTAATTGAACTCAAATTTGATTGAATTAAAATTTATAAGATCTTTTATTGATTATGCATACATTGACATTGATTTGTAGTTTCATATGTACTTGTCATTTTTATGTACAGCAGCCAGAGCTATACATCATTGTTGATATGCCACAAAGACCAAGGAAGGAGGAGGTGTTGAAACACCTCAAGGAGGAGGTGTTGAGACACCTAAAGGAGATACAGAAAAAGATCAACCTAAAGAGGTATGTGTTTATTTTATTTTGTGCTTGGTAAATATGTTTTTATTACTGACAATTCTATGCTAACTTGGATCAATTTCATGTTTTTGTTCACATATATAGATTGACATTACAAAAGTTGGTTTGGTTAGTTCTTTGAGAGGGGTATATTCTAGGACTCCTAACCCTTCAAAGAGATGTATATTTCAGGTAATCAAGATTTCAATTTTAGAGTTCAATTATAATTCAATGTGTATTGATTTTTATGTTAATTATTCGATTTTAAATTATATAGTATAACTAATCTCAATTGTGGTTTGAATTTTTCTTATGCAGCTACCTTCAAATCCAATGAGTGCTTCAAAGAGGCTCCATTTTGATGATCCACCAGTAGTTTAGGATGAGATAGACATTTTGGCATGCAAATTTTGAATAGATACCAAGATGGAATATGCCACATATTGTAAAACTTTGTTTGAGTTGGCGTTGATGCCATTTTTATATATGGACATACACTTGATTATTGGATAATTTGATATATATATAGAAGTTGACAATTGAAATTTAATTTCCTCATCATGTGCATGATTAAACTCTTTGAAAATTTAATCAAGTGAGCAATGGTTAAATATCAATGTACAATAGCATAAAAAGAATGGTTAAATATTATGTAGTTTATATTCATATTGCTGATTACATTGCATTGCACATCTTTCAAACTCAAAGCATTATTTCACATTGCATAAGTAACAACTAGATACTCATATGATTAACCCTACACCATCTGATTTTCTTCTTTGTCAACTTTCCCATCCCTTAGTAAATTTGGTGGTCCATTTGTAACCATCAATTTTTTTATATAACATAAATTCACTTTTTTCAAAAAATTAATATGGCTAGACTCCCATATGAATACTAATAATATATCATATGACCATTCTTCATATACTTATTGGCACTTTGTGTCTTCTTAGATGAGCCAAAATTTGTTGCCCAACTACCTCTGCCTTCATCAATGTTCCATATTTTAATCATTCCATCCCAAGATGTTGTGACCGTTTGTTGACTAGAAGATTCAATTATTTGCAGGCATGCAATGACATCATCATGCACTTTGACCTAGAAATTTAGGAAAAGAATACTATTAAAATTTGTGAGCTCTGTGAAAAATAGATGTTTATCTAACTGCAACACCATCTAAATATGGATTCTTTTAGAAAATAAAAAGCAAGACATAACTTTTAAACAAACAATTTAATCACAATGTATTTTTCACAAAGAAAATTTGTATAAACCGCTTCTCCATAATGGCTAGTATAGAAAATAATTGCATTGGTAGAACAAAACTCCAAAAAATTTCTGATTTCCTTGATTAATTGAATCTTAAGTAGAATCCCCACAATAATTATGTTTTACATAAACCGATAGGAAAACAACATTGCTTGGAAAGTGCATCTCTAATATTTTATGTTCCTTGTACAATAATTTAAATACTTTTGAAGAAGTTATATGAAAATATGGCTTCTTAAATTCTTCTTTAATTTGAAGGTTAGTTTTGATAGTGAGTAATTTATTTCATAGATGGATTTTAGCTTTTTCTTGATTGTTGTGCACTATACTTTCTTCTATAAATAAAATGAGACATGCTAATGCACATTTTCACTATAATTTCTCTATTTTCTTCCTCAACATATCTCTCTCTTAGGCTTTGATACAACCCTGTCAGGGCCTGTCCTAATCACATTTAGCCCAAATCAAAAAGAAAAGTTCATGCATTGCTTCTCCCAACACTAGCAGACCCTGTCAGGGCCTGTCCTAATCACATTTAGCCCAAATCAAAAAGAAAAGTTCATGCATTGCTTCTCCCTACACTAGCAGACCCTGGCTGGAGGTTTTATTTGATATTGTCAACAAACATACATCTGGTTGTCTGAATGAATGGGGGAGTTACAACCTTCCCAAGCAAGAGGTCATGACAACCATCAAAATTATACACCACAAACACTATTTATTTCCCTATGAGTAAAGGATAGGTGTACTTAAATAAGGTGTAATAGTAGAGAGAATAATATTGTTTAGGTAAAATTGTTTGCTCATAACCAAGATTACAATGATCAAATTTTTTTTAGAAAAATATTGGGATGCTGAAATGCCTAAATGCTGAAATCCACTATGCTTGGCGTATAGATGCAACCTTTGTGTGAAATTTCCCTCACAAATCCAAACAAGTTTCATCCTCCAAACTCTAGGAAACCAATGGGGTTTCGTCGAAAAATCTCCATAACCTAAGGTTTTTTGTCCTTAGATTCAACAAGTGAACACAAGTGTCTGACTTTGCAATTTTGGATTTTTTGAGATGATGTCTAGAGATTATCCAAACTAATGAAGTTGTAAATTCCTTATTTAGAGGTTGAAGGCCTAACATGGGTCCAAAGTTTTTTGCCATTTTCTCACATTCAAATTTGGGCTCATTAATTGCATTCTTGGTTAGTCGTGGTCATGGGTGGAGTCCATTCAAATGGTGAGGTTTTGTGAAAGTGCATGCTTGAGTGTGGAGATCTAGGGAAATGATTGCTTTAAGTTCAAGCAAATAATTATCCCAAGGTCCAACATCAAGGGTTTAGGCGATGGGATTCTTGGGTGTTAGGACACAAGACAATGGGGATCTAGGGGTTTGAGGATTATGATACCCCATTGGTTGTTTTACAAACATAAGACATCATCAAAAGGCCCAAAGATCCAAAGAGGAATGTATGGTTTGAGAAGTGGTGGTCAAGGTATTAGGGTGTTATGCGAATGGAAAGGAAAAATTTCAAAGGCCCACAAGAGAAGGAAGGGGGAGGTGGAGGCACAAGGAATGAAAGAAATGCATGATAGTATTAGAGAGTCTGAAATCCCACCCAAAGTAGGAAAGTGACCCATCTTTCAAACTCAAAGCATTATTTTGTATCATTGTTACATTAGTCTTGAGAGTGGTAGCTTAATATAGGTCTGGACAATACAAAGCCCGGTTTACCTGTGTAGTGTAACAGTGGCATAGGAAGAGAGATGTTGAAGAGTACATCAAGTCAGTGAGAACCGAAGTGTAATGTGTTTTAGTTTGTGGTAATCCTTTGTTTCTCTATAGATGTGTGATAAATTCTTAGTTCAATGATGTTGAACAATTTTAGAAAAAAGAAAGTTGTGTCACGGTCCGCATTCAATCCAACAAGCAAAAATCAAAGCTCAGCCTCTTGGAATGAAAATGCATGTTTGCATAACAAATGAATAAGAATGAGGTAGTTAAGGTGTTTGAAGTTATTTAGAGGTCAATTTTAGGGTGGAAGGCTTAAAACTCCATTTTAAATGCACAAAAAAGAATGAAATTACTTCAAACCAAGTTTGTGAAGAAGTTAACTATGTTGCCCACTAGTTTCCCTTAAGAGTCCAAAGTGCTAAAAGGCAGCAATATTTGAAGGGCTATTTCTCAGAGACCGTAATGCTTACAGACTCTCCATCCAAGGCTATGGCATCATGTTGGGACCATCTACAAAAAACATCTCTCAGTTTTTGCTATCTCGGAGGTGTTTTCCTATGGTGAAGAATTTTCAGTGGAGGGAAAAGTTGCTAGATGCAAGCAGTGTAAAGTTGCAAAGTGGTGCAACATTCATTCTGCAACTCGTACGACCAAACGGACTGTTCCAACACATATGGATGGGTACGTTTACGCTAGGGATGGTCCTATCTTGTACCCAAATACGCCGAATCACTCCGAGCTACATTGAATCGGCGATTTCCCTTAAGAGTACAAAGTGCTAAAAGGCAGCAATCTTTGAAGGTCTATTTCTCGGAGACCGTGATGCTTACAGACTCTTCGTCCAAGGCTATGGCATCATGTTGCGACCATCTACAAAAACCTCTCTCGGTTTTTGCTATCTCGGAGGCATTTTCCTATGGTGATGACTTTTCAATGGAGGGAAAAGTTGCCAGATGCAAGCAATGTAAAGTTGCAAAGTGGTGCAACTTTCATTCCACAACTCGTACGACCAAACGGACCGTTCCAACACGTCCAGGATGGGTACATTACACTAAGGGATGGTCCCTCTCTTGCCCTGCATCGCCGAATCATAGAGCTACATTGGACAGTGATTTCCCTTAAGAGTCCAAGTGCTAAAGGCAGCAATCTTTGAAGGTCTATTTCGAATTTCATGATACCCATAGACTCTGCGTACAAGGCTATGGGATCGTGTTGGGCCCCTCTACAAAAGCCTCTCTTGGTTTTGGCTATCTCGGAGTGGTTTTCCCATGGCAGCAAATTTTCACTTGATGGAAAAAATGTCAAATGCAAACAGTGCAAAGTTGCAAAGTGGTGCATTTTTTGTTCTGCGACTCGTGTAACCAAACAGACCATTCCAACATGTCTGAATGGATGCGTTTATGTTAGGGATGGTCTATCTTCTGCAAATATTTGAATCTTTCGAGCTACATTGGACCCGTGATTTCCTTAAAGGTCAAAAGTGCTAAGGAAGAAATCTTTTGGTCTGGCTCTGCCGGAACCGTGATGTAAAATCTTTGTCTAAGGCTATGTGGAATTTTGTTGGGACCATCTACAAAAACCTCTCTGGGTTTTACTTTATCTCAAAGTTTTCACGTGGTGATGACTTTTCAATGGAGGAAAAGTTGCCGGATGCTTGATTGTAAAAAAGTTGCAAAGTGGTCGGTGGCTATTTACATTTGGGTTTGATGAAATGTACGCGAAATATGCAAATTGCGCCTGAAATATCACTATTAAGAACCTTCATTACAATGGTATATAAAATGTCGATTCAATGAGAACACTAATGAACTTAATCATAAATGAACATAAAGCATTCTACCTTCCATTCTTAAAATGCTGATTCAAGTGTTTTGAAGGGGTCATCTCTTTGCTTAAAGAGTATCCAATATTGCTTCATGATCAACATTACTAAGTGTCCATAGTTTGAACTTTGTCTTTACAGTGCGGCATGATACTTCAACAACTTAACATTTGTATGGCGAGATTGAATACATGAGAATGGTTTTGTATTTCTTCATTAGTCTTCAAATGCAGGTATGCCATTCTTTCTAATCATGTATGTTCACAACCAAGTTCCTGCAACCACAACTGAACCTATAGGATACATGAAACCATCATCATCTTCCATCAGTTGTGTTAGCTTATGCTTTACCCGCACACATCGAGCCAACCAATAGTCTGATCTCTCTTCATTCCCTTGCGGTGCAACAACTACAAAAATATGTCCTAGCTGTAGTAGATCTGAAAGCAAGTCGTAATCAACTGAACTTTCCATTGTGTTATTTGTCATGGATATTTTTTGAGATAAAGGAGTTAGATACTGTGGTACCCATGTATCCACCCACTCACTTGACTCGCATTGATCCCACTTGCACTGAATACAACTCTAACAAAAACAAGCCAACTCTCGTGTCCAAATGGTCCATGTGCCTGCATCTGAGCTTTGAAATGAATGGATATTTGAAGAATCTATGATTATATGACAATCCAATCTGCCTCCCACTGTACCCTCCTCAACGAACCAAAAGAATCTGCGCACTGTTGAATCAAGTGTCCCTCCCTGTGACAATGTTGAACTACACCAATCAACTATAGAATGTGCATCACTGAATTTTTCTCCTGAAATCTTCAATTGCTCCTTAACTAGAGCTCTCTGTACGCATGCACCTGCTCCATCATGCTCCCCTTTCCCATGTCCAGCTTCAAAAAAACTCCAAATATGAGGTAGACCCCTATCTACATGCATTCTACTCAACCAATAAAACATACGAGCATTCTTGAATTGACCTGTGCAATTATCTGACCAAATTAGATGTCAGCCCAATACTATATCATGCTCCTGCAAGAACTCAAAAAAATTCTCGAAACAATGTTGGACATACTCAGACAAGTGATATCTATCATCACTCATATAAAAATGATACTCTCTGATTATCTTTCGATCCTCCTCTGTACTATCAGGTGCATGTCTAAACGTTATGTGGACAAAAATAGCAATCTGAATGGAATTGTAATACTGAGATTTACCTCGTTTTGTGGTTGCAATGTGTAGTTTTCTGCAAAATTAACCACTGATATAATAGTTCCAATCAGAAAAGAGTCCTTACACATCCTAAATTTTTGATCCAACCACTGAGACCTCTGATTATGCCTTGCATACTTGTAGAAAAGATTGTCCTTAAAATCTGAAATATAATCAGCAACACTGCATTCTTTTGTAACCAACTCACATCTAGAACCTTCACCTCCACTTTGCAAAGTATATTTGACTATCTCATATCTCTTTTTCTTAACAAGCTTCTTTCCAAATTCATGTTCGGAACTCTCATGAAAACATTGAACAAACTTTGACAAAGCCACCACATTGTGAGCACTTTTCATTTAAACAATCATTTCTATAGAAAAGCAACCATCATCTCTAGAACATAAAAATAGATCTAGCAAGTCCCTTTATGATTTCAGAAGATGCATTGCACCACACTCCTATAACATTTCATTAGTATGCAAAGTAGAATGGATATATCATAATAGCTCATGGTACATTGAAAACTCCACATGGTATTTGCAACAAGTATTACGAATCTTAAGGGGTACACAATAAAATGGCTTCAAACCCTCAAAAAGTCATTTCTTGAGATTTCCATATTTTATGTGTTTCAATAAATTTTTGAACAACATTGTTTGGCTTGATTCCAAGAAATGTTTAGGATGTGGTGTACGGTCTCGAATGCCAATTCTTAACTTTAAAACATCCTTTGCATTGGGTGATACTCTAGAGTTATCATGCCAAAATTGTTGAATTACCTACTTTACATTATCGGTCAGCTTCTTATCAATACGTGGAAGCCTCCTGGAAAAATCCCATGTATCATTTTGAAAAGGATCATCTATTCTTTCTCTTCTTGCAAGTGGTCTATCCAAAGTTTTACGATTTATGTCAAAATCAATACAAGTTTGTCTCATAAAGCGAGCCTTTTTCAATTTATGGCTTACTAGGGCAGTTGTAATGACTCTCTGAGCAGCCCTCTTATCCTTTTCCTTGTTACTTTTTCCAATAGACTTGAGAGCATTAAAAATATTTTTGACAATAATAGAATTTTTTTCGGTCTTCTTATTCACACGAATCTTCAATTTGGCTAGTAAAGGTCTCATCTTTTGCATCTTTAGCAATTGCACAAAAAGTTGGCATTGCTAGGTCAATGTCTTATCACTAAAATATTGGTTGAAAAGTCTTCTAGCCCACAACCGAATAGTTTGTGTTGACCTCTTTCCTTCAAAATTGTTTATAATGTTCTCATCAAATTCAAGTAACCATTTAGGGGTTCTTGAAGGTCTTGAAATTGAATATGTCTTTTCTTCCATACAAGGTTCTTCATTTCTCATGTAATTTGGGTGAAACATAATTTACACTTGCTTCAATATTATCAATTAAAATCTTCATTTCCAACATTTTCCACCTTGAACGCATTTTCAATATCAATTTGAATAATTTTAATTCCCAATTTCAATATCATGTTCAGCATCTTTAGTCCAACATTTTCTCCATGAACATTTTCATTATCAATTTCAGCCATTTTCCCGTTCCCAATTTCAATATCATGTTCCAGCATCTTCAAATCCAACATTTCACCTTGAACATTTTCATTATCAATTCAATAATTCATTCCCTAATTTGAATATCATGTTCAACATATTCAATTCCAACATTTTTAGCTTGAATATTTTCTCCTTGAACATCTTCAATTTCCTCTTCACTTCAAAAACCATAGGGGTTAGGTTCAACAATATTTAACATACCTTGTCTTCTCTTCCTATGACTTTCTCTATCTCTTTGTCTATATGCTTCAATTTCTTCTTTTGTAAGCTTTCTCTTACGTTTTTGCTTTCGACGACTGTTGCTCCCCATTATACCTCATAAAAGATGCTAAAAATCATTGCTTATGACAAATTTCAATAGAAGATGCTCCAAAAAGTTGATCTGTCTCTTCCTGTCTGAAACCGTGTGTGTGTCGCCTACAAACAGAATGTAGGGTCCGTTGCAATGCACAAAACGGCCCACATGGGGATTTTCTATGACCCACAAATCCAATATCCGTTATGATCTGATATCCGATTCATTTGAAAAAAAATTACAATACTTGTAATGGTATAATTTTTTTTCTACAAATCGGATATCTGATTCAAATCGGATATTCAATTTCTGTACACATAGACCTAAGGGTTAATGGTAGATGGTAGAGGGTTTAAGGGTTAAAGGTTTATGGTTTAGGTTATATGGTAGAGGGTTTAAGGGTTAAGGTTTTATGGTAGAGGGTTATAAGTTTCTAGGGTTTCATGGTTAAGGGTATAGGGGAGATAGATAGATGGAGTGAGTGTGTAAGAGAGATAAAGGAAGGGAGGGTTAAGGGGAGAGGGTAGAGGGTTTAAGGGTTAAGGGGAGAGAGATAGAGGGGTTGAGTGAGAGAGAGACCTAAGAGAGGGAGAGGGGGTATGATGGAGAGAGTTGAGAGAGAGAGAGGGAAGGAGTGGGA
>VDFB02191251.1:0-33013 GCA_007258455.2 Sequoia sempervirens
AGGGTCCAGGGTTACCTTTTGCAGCTCCATCAAAATTTTCCTTGTGCCAACCTTCAGTTTTTCCCACACTACCAATTTTTGCGACAACTGAGCCCCTCCTAGCCCTGTCGCCATATTCCAAAAAATTACCTTTAGCCCTGGCCACATCCTTTGAAACTTGCTATCCTCCATTGAAAACGAATACTTTTGATGTTGATATTGTGCCACCACAGCATTCACCACTTCTGTGATTGCATGATCAATTCTGTTTTTGATTCTAGGAACTGTTTCTTTTTTATCCTCAAAAATCCTTCTATTTCGCTCCTTCCATAGTTCCCAAATCACAAGTGATGGGCTTACAATCCAGACACTTGAGAAGAGGGATGAGCCAAAAGGGTGTGGCCATCCTTCAAAAACACCCTTCACTGTATCTTTCCAGGGACCTTGCCAACCAAGTTTTAAACGAAGGGAATCCCAATAAGTAGTTGAAACTTTGCAATGTAAAAGTAAATGATCAGTAGACTCCTCAGCCACTTCACAAAGAACACACTTAGTTGGTCCAGCTAAACCCAATCACTTCCTCCTCTCTCCTGATAGAATTCTTCCCTTCACTGCCAACCAAGCAAAAGCACTAGCCTTGGGTAGACATTCCTTACTCCAACACAAATTTTTTTCCCAAAAAACTTCATCCTCATCAGAGTCCAAAAGCTGGTATCCTACCTTAACCGAGTAGTTCCCATTAACAGACCCACACCAAACCACTTTTTCTGTAGTGTTTGTTGGGAGTACTTGATGCCCCCTCAAAAATTCCTTCATTTTTTGAATTTGGACTCCAGAAAGCTCGCCACAGCAAACATCTTTCCAACCCCATTCTTGGCCCAAAGGGCCCCGCTTAAGTTCTAAATAGTTGCTTACTTTGTCACCCCATTTTTGGATAAAAAATTGTCTTAGATCCCGTGACCCTTCAACATCCTTTAGAATTGGATACCCATTCCACGATTCATCCCAAAACTTTGCATTTAACCCATCCCCAATTTTCCAAGTAATGTGATTAACTATCACCGGCCTACAAGAAACAATAAAGTTCCAAATAGCCGATCCCTTTACTGGATTTCTAATGGTGAAAATTCAGTTATCTACCATCGAATCCAAATATTTTGCTTTTAGGATTTTAACCCATAAGAGATCAGGGTTTGTGTAGATACTCTAGACCAACTTCGCACCTAAAGCTTCATTCATTAAGTGCCAATCTCTCAACCCAACCCCTCCCTTTGCTTTTGATCTACAAATTTTCTCCAAAGCTAACAGGGTTATTTTATCTTGATCATTTGCACCATTCCAAAAAAAATTCCGCATTCTCTACCCTATTGAATTCACCACCTTCTTTGGAATTTTCAAACACATCATGGAGAATACAGGAATGGCTGAAATCACACTTTAACAAAAGTAAATGCCCAGTAGTCGTTAGCCATTTGCTTTTCCACCCACCCATTATGTTTAAGCAACTATCCACCAAATCCTTCCAAATACCAGCTTTATTAGATCCCCCAAACAGAGGAATACCTAAAAATTTACTTGGTAGTGAGCCTACCCGCATACCCAAAGTCCTACAAATTTCAACTTGTTTTGCTATGGGGACTTGAAAAAAGAAAATTTCATATTTCCGCCAATTGATACATTGTCCAAAAGCCTCCCCATACTCATCTAGAGAAGCTTTCATCACCCGAGCTTCTCTAATGGTTGCATCCCCCATGAGAAAGGTGTCATCAGCAAATTGTAGATGCGAAATCGGATCAATCCCATCCGCAATAGCAATGCCTTTCCACTGCCCTCAGCATCTTTTCTTTACTATCAACCGCCCTAAAGATTCAGCTAGAATAATAAAAAGGAAAGGAGAGATGGGATCTCCTTGTCTGATCCCTTTACTGGATTCAAAAAAGCCCTGGGGGCTCCCATTTAACAACATCGAGAAATAAGGAGTGTTGATACAACTCCTAATCCATGCCACCCACTCACTGCAAAAGCCAAACTTCTCTAGGACCTTTAAGAGAAAACTCCTATTAACTTCATCATAAGCCCGTTTGATATCCAATTTCACCATAAATTTCTCCACTTTTGCCATCCTTACCGAATGAATAGCCTCATGAACAACTATAACCCCTTCAAAAATAGACCTGTTTGGAGAGAAACCACTTTGCTCTACCGAGATCACCGAGGGTAAAACTTTTTTAAGCCTGTTAGCTATCACCTTAGAAATGATTTTGTAAATTGTGTTACAAAGCGAGATAGGATGAAAATATTCAAATGTCATCAGATCAGTTCTTTTTGGAACCAAAGCAATAAAGGTATTATTTAGGTCCTTCAACACAAAACCACTCCTCCTTGATTCTTCCACCACTTCCCATACATCTTGTGCTAAAATTTTCCAGAATTTCTAGAAGAAAAAGGCCAGGAAGCCATCCGGCCTTGGAGCCTTGTCTCCCCCAGCCCAAAAACAACTTTTTTTACTTCTTTTAAATAAACTTTTTCCATTAACATGGTGTTTTGTGCATCTAAAACCATATTAGGAATGTTCTCCAAAATCTTCTAGTCATGATTGTCATCCCTACTGTTCTCCTTGCATAACCCTGAGAAAAAATTAACTGCTTCTTTGGCTATTAGAGTATTATCTGACAGTATACCTCCTTCACTATCCTTGATTTCAAAAATCTTATTGCTAGCTCTGCGCACTTTCACTGAATTGTGAAAAAACTTTGTGTTCCTATCCCCCACTTTTAACCAGCATTCCCTAGATTTATGCTTCCAAAAAACCTCTTTGCATGCTAAGATTTCAAAATAAGCTTTGTTTAAAGACTTTTCCATTTCAAAATCTTCTTCAAACATCCCATTCTCAATAATTCTCGAATGAAGAATCTTTAACTCCTCTTCTAGCCTTAACTTCTCAGAAAAAATATTTTTGAAAGATTCCCTATTCCACTTTTTTAATTGTTCTTTTAAAAATTGTAGCTTCTTTAAAAAGACATAAGCTTTGGTTCCAGACCTTATAGGGGCATTTTCCCACCAATCTGCCACTAGCTCCTAGAACCCCTCCTCCCGCATCCACATTGCCTCAAACTTGAAAGGACATATTGCCGGTTTTAACTCCTCTTGAATTCTCAAACCTATTGGATAATGATCTGATCCTGTTATGGGAGTTACCTCCGCTTCACATAACCATTGCTGCTCTACCCAATCCCCAGCCAAAAAGAAGCAATCAAGCTTTTCTGCTATGTTCAGAAAACCACTTCGTCTATTCGTCTAAGTAAAAGCCCCATTTTTGAAAGGGAGTTCAATAAGCCCATTTTGTAGAACAAAATCACTAAAATCCTTCTGGCTTTGACTAGCCCAACAAACTCCACCAAGCTTGTCAGACGGTTGAAGGATGGCATTAAAGTCACCCCCTAAGAGAAATATTTTTCCCCTTTCAACATTCAAAACATTAGAGAGCTCCTGCCATAACTGATACTTCTGAACACCACCTGGAGGGCCATAAACATTAAGAATGTCAAAGTTGTCTCTTAGCTGTTTTCAAACAACACTGACCCATTGCCAGCACCGTTCTTGCCTCTCCACTCTGACATTAACTAGAGCATCCTCCCACAAAATCCCAAGGCCACCAGAGGCCCCAACAGCCCCAGAGAGACACCCTTTCCACCTTCCAAAAATTTTTAGAAAGCTATCAAAATCCTTTTCCTTTATTTTCATTTCTTGAAGAAAAACAATACCCGGCCTCGTTTGATCAAAACAACGCTTGATCAAACGAATTTTGTCAGGGGCATTGCAGCCCCTGACATTCCATGATAGGATTTTCATGGCTGCCAGGAAAAGGCATAGCCTTTTCCCGATCTCAATTTGCTTTGACCTATTGCATTCCCAGCCATTTCAAGGTGCGTCTTATTAGTTTTAGGGCCACGCCTACGTTTCTCACCAACCTTTACCTTACTATTTTGTGCAGAGGATTGGTCTAGCGACCTTTTCTCCACTAACCCAATTTGATCATTAAAGCCCAATAAATCTTCTCCATCCTCCTTTGAATCTGATGCTGATACGGAGCCCTAACCTTCCAAAGATCCCCCACTATCTTTGACACCTTCAAAGGCACTGTCTAAATTTTGAATAGGAGAGATTGGAATGTCCTTAAACACTACCCCATCTGAATCACCTGGACTCTCACCTTCACCCTACAGCATACCATCCAACTGATCCACGCTTCCATTGACTAAAAAATGTTGAGGACACCCATCATCAGGTTTTTCAATACGGTCAAGCCCACTGCCATTCGAATTGACCTGATCCTGAGGCTTGCCTAGTTCTTCCCCATAAAGAGATGAGAGAGTTTTAGCAGAAACCTCCACCTCAGTACTCCTCATTTTGTTTGAGACCATAGTGATTATGTTTGGGGTTGCAAGAGTTAACTCTATTTCCACACCCTCACCAAACCTTTTAACCTCTCTCAGAATCAATCCAGCATAAACTAGATTTTGAGTACTCACAACACATTCATTTTCATGACTAAAAACAATTTTCTGTTTTCTCCTAATATCCCATGAAAGGGATTCCTCTTCAGAAACTTGACTTAAAATTTTCATTAGAACCTCCAGAGAGCCCCATTCCTTTAATGCTCGCCACTTTTCAACAACCACAGCTTCTGTGAGAGCAATCACCTCCTCCGCAAGCAGATTTTGAACAACACCTTTCCCTTTTGAAGCCTGCCATCTCGGGACCTCAATGCATCCAGCACCTACCTCACTCCCAACAGCCAGACTATGATCCTCCACCACCAGATTCTGACACCACATACCTTCACCAGATTTCAGCTCTATCATTTTTGGTAAAGGGTGGATTATTTGTCTTAGAATACAGATCCTTGGGAACATACTACAATCTGCTTTTTCCACCGCTATCTCCGAATTTACAAAGATGCCCAGTTTGTTTCCAATTTTCCTTAGGGTTTCCTGATCCCAATATTCTTGCGAAAGATTTTTCAGGCTAATCCAAACTTCATAATCCATAGACTTTGCCTTGTTTGGATCAAAATTTGGGGTCCAGTCTAAAATATACAGACCTCTACCATCCATAGAGAAAGGACCACTTCTTAAAATCCAGTCTTTATCTTTATCAGTTTGGCACACTACCAGGTAAAACCCATTTTCCAAAGTTTTAACATCACACCCTTTACCCCAGTTTGCATCAGACCACTCCTTCATTTTTGTGAGTGTCAGCCAATGCCCTCCCCAAAGTACAAAGAAAGCACGTGCTTTAAATGTACTCACAGAATCATTCCATTCATTGTTATCTATCAAAAGAGTAACCATAGTAGTGTGAAGAAAGTTTTTTATTACCTGGCTTGGCTCTCCTTTTTCTCTCTGGTTCTTTGGCCACCAGAATTTTTTTTCCAATGTTTTGAAATCCACATGCCCCTTCAAGTACGTGGAGCGAAACCTTTCACCTCTACCCACCACCACCGTGCATGAGTGAGAGAAACCACCAGATCCCCCATAACTATCATGTTGATTACCCAGAGCTTTCCAAGCCTTGGCATAACCACTATGCCTCCTTGCATGATTATAACTCCCTCTTTTCTTCCTATTGAAAGGCCATCGAGCTTGCCTCCCTCGTATTGCAAGCCATGGTGCCTGCGAAAACCCGGATTCTCCGCTGCTCCATCCTCGAGAGTGGGATGATATCACCTTACATTATTGTTATCATTTCTATAATTTAATGATCATATCTATGTAGTTGTTATTATTTGCATGATCTATCAATAATTTATTTTAGATGTCAAATTGATATTTAAATAGAATTGACTCATTTATATTTGATATTAATTAAGTATTCTAAATTAGTGATTTATTAAAAACAATAGTTTTATATATCCCTTTGATATGGTAGAAAATAAGTATTCATTAAGTTTTATGTAGGAGACTGGAGTGCAGTAGTATGTTGGACTTTGGATGATTAATAAGAATACCTATACTTTGATTACCGTATAGTATTTTATGTTTAGAAAATTAGAATTGGTCTTACCAATTCATGAACCTAAGTGTAAGTTCAATCATTGGAAAGGATGAAATTTTGGATAATATACTTATTAAAATTTAAAACTAAGATTTGTAACTTTATTTATGACCATGAAAGATTAAATATGAGATAGGGAAGCTCAAGGAATTCATGTGTCATACGTATGAAAACATATTCAATCAATATATCACTGAGGATGTAGAATCAATCAAGGACCACACACGATGTACACTTAAACCTAACACACAAGGTGGATTAGTATAGATACAAATATACTTCTTTATCCATTTACCATCTAATATGATTTGATGAAGTAGTTGTTGTACAACCTATGTTTTCTTCTTTCACTTGATTTCAGATATTGTGCATTATCTCATTATTCTATTGATTAATGTTATAGTCATTAGGTTAAAGAGAATTTTGAAAAATTTAAGAGATTCCATATGAATACATTATATTTTTCTTATTATTCCACATAGTAAATGAGTAGATTGAAGGTACTTGTGACTACGATGCTAAATAAGGAAAACATGGTAATTTAAATGAGTAAATTGAAATACTTGTGATTTATAATGTTAAATGGAGAATCATGATAATTAATGGTTATGATACTATTTCCTTGGTTCCTTGCATTAGGAAGATATTTTATTTAAGTGCCATTACATAAAGATTGTTTACAAAATCCTTGTCTCTTAATAATTATTTCAATATTTTACAATTAACTAAAGTTAGTGATAAGATTTCTTCTAATCTTGAGAAAATCCTTCTATGTCAATATCAAACTACTTGTGCATAATTTTGTAGACCACTTTAACTAGATAGATATAAATGGAATCATTAGAAAAGAGCAAGTGGTCTATATATGATATGAAATACTAATGACTATACATTCATGAAGGTTGTTTTTAGTGGAAAGATGAGTGCCTAATGTTATAATTAAATTCTTGTTGATCAATTATTTTGTTAGGAGATAAAATTTATCATTTGAATCAATATAGTTATTTTTTGGATTTCCATGTTGTTATTGTTTTGCATAGTTATCAAGATATTGTGCATAGTTAGCAAGTGATATCATTTATAGTTATGGGTTCTAAATTTTGTTTAGCTATTGAATTGTTAATGATAGTCCTAGTTAATTCCTTTTATAGAGTGCATAAGGTCTCTTAATTATCTTGATTGATTAAAAGTTAATAATATTTGAATTATATATTAAAGATAAATCTAAGAAGTTTTCCTTGAAATAAGAATGAAGCAGATTTGAATTTCTAGTGGAACATTTTGATGTAGAGGCAGGGGTTCAAATCCTTCCAACAATCATAACTTGACTAAACTCAAACAATTCTTTCATAATCATCCACCTTTGACTCATCATTCTCTTCACAAAACACTTGATTCAAAACATCCAAAATTGAGATCAGGGCATAAAAATTCTTATTGGATCCTCAAACCACCTTAAACATCATCAAAATGACTGACTCAAACCAAATAAAGTTCCCTCAAAACACTGAACTCACACTTTTCCAAATACCCACTCACAGGAGGTCTATTTACTAGTAGTAGTCCAAACTAGAAAAATCAAGCATATCTCTCACAATATTCATCAAACCTACTAACTATCTATCATTATAGATACCCATTATTGTCTACTTTAATATATTATGATATTGCTATCGGGGATTCAACCGTGTAGTTTTGAGTCAAACTCATTGACCCATGTTTCATGAGTAGTGGTTCAACAAGAACCCATCTCTCATGATATTGAATGGTCCCTTAGCACTCATTGCATCTAGGTGATGCTCCACAGTGAGGCATGAAGTCAGGAGGTCACCTTATCCCAGTCTGCTTAGCTCCAAGCTTAACCGGGGGTTTTCTCAAGGTTAAGCAGCTTGTTACCCATTTCAAAACCTTCCAGTGTTGCCTTATGAACCATTCATAATAGAGCCCTTTAGCTCATCAATTGATAAGTAGGAGGTTATTTTCCTGGCGTGTCAAATTATGATACTTTAATATATCTCAAAACCACATACCTTTTTTTTGGAGCATATCATCCAAATGATTGTTGCTACGCTGTCCTCCAATAGGCCAATTAGGCCACATTTACAAAGCAACACCTATCCAATCACCTTCCCAATTGAAAAAATCTACTCATACCTTCTCCAAAAGTCTCAAATATCCCAAATCAACAATTTTTAGAATGAGAAACACCCACTAAGTCATCAAGTACAAAACCCTCACTTTTGACAAGTTTCAAGGAGGTTTATTGAAAATCCCACTTCCCAACGCCTTTGTACTTTACCAATGCATAAAAAATGATTCATAAAGCCTGAAAATGCTTAAACAATCATCAAAATATTCTTCCCCAAGATTTTTCAACATTTACCAACCCTTAACCACCAATTTTCACCCAAAACACTCAATTTTGACAACTAGGGAATCACCCCAACTTGCACAAAAAAAAGAATTAAGACTTCTACATTGGAGGAGTTTTGGGAAGCATAAAAAAAAGCCTTTGCACCAATTTTCATCAATTTCCAACTGTGGGAAGTCAAGATATCAACTAATTATGCCTGTAGGGAACCCTAGTTTCTCAACTGGGTAGCTGGAAAGATTCGACCATTAGACAACTTAAACGACCTTTTCAAAATTGCTGGTAAGAACAAAAAACTTCTGAAATTAAATTCTCTTTCCATCCATGTAAGTGTCTGGGACGTAATCAATTGTACAATGCCGTACAACTCTCTGCAACAACAAAAAATGTTTTAAAAATGTAGAAATTCAATGTTTATTCATTGCTTGAACATATGTAAAACTTCTTCAACAACCTTGTTTCGACCCTTTCAAGCTTATTTAAGCATATAAAATGCCAACCCGACCATTTCAACCAAATTTTGGAGTCCCAATTGTTCAACTTCCTTGACTTTGCATTTTTTTGTACTTTTGCAACTTTCAACTTGACAACTTTTTACAAAATTTGCAATATTAACCCTATGAACTCTAAATGACTCAAATTACATTAAAATGGTCTATTAGACCTCATTACAATGTAGAAATATCAAAATATAATAAAAAATCAAAAGTTTCCTCATGGAGGCATGAAATCCATAAGGTGCTCCTACACCAAACTCCCGGCCAAAAGAAAATTCAAGCCCTCTTGGATTGAGGGTAGTAACAGGTCTTCATCCTTTGAATGCTCCTCCTTGATTTCATCTATGCTATGCCTCTTGTCCTCTTTGAAACAACTCCCATTGGTCTTCATTTTCACTTTTGATTTCAACTTGTCAAAGAAAACTAGCCTTCTAACTGTCTTGTCACTGTGAATTTGATCCTTCACGCTTTGATGTATCCCAATCTCTGTCTCAGCACCTTGCTCCTCTTCCATGACCTATTTCATCTTGACTTTTAGTTTGTTTCTCTTCAAAATTGCTATCACAACAAGAAAGTGATAGATGTCTTCCTTGTCCTTTTGCCTTTGCAATGTAGTTATGATCTTTGCATCTTTGTTTTTCTCTCCCATCTGATATTCTACCCCTCTATATGCTGCTTTCTCAAGGCTACCAATATTTGATATGAAAGAAATAGAAAAAATACTATCCTCCTTTGCAAATAATGAAGAAAACATTACATCACCATACCTTTGCAATATCATTTCATCCTTTTCTTCAACATTAGGTCTTGACACCAACTCATCATTTCCCTCCAAAATCAATTCATCCTTCACCTTTGTTATCTTCGTGCCTTCAAACTTTGATATGGATGCAATCTCTAAGTGCTCTTCTTCTTCTATTTTTGTTTGTTCTTCTTCTTCCTCTATTATCTTCACTTGTCTTCTCCTTTGAACTATCTTCTTAATGGGCCATACAACTTTCTTCTTCATTGTCAAGTGCCAAACTGAGTGCTTTTTTGAGAAACTACTCCATCTCATCTTCCATCCTTCTTCTCATCTCTTCCATAGCTTTCCTTATTTCTCTTATTTCTTACTCAACCTCTATTTGCCTCATCTTTTCCTCTTTCCTCTTCCTATCTTTTTCTTCTTGCTTCTTCATTTGTGAACCCCCAACCTACATGTACCTTTTCAACAAATCCATCTTCTCTTCAAGGAAGTCCCTTTAACCTTTCTTCCTCTTGTCTTTGCCTTACCTAGGTCTCTTCTCTTTTCCTCTACCTAGTCTTTTGGAAACTAGGTTCTCTCTTCAGCCTGCACAAACACAAAACTCTCTTGCCCAAAAATTTTGAGCTCTGATACCAATTGATGCAAAGGCAAGGGTTCAAATCCTTCCAACAATCACAACTTGACTAAACTCAAGCAATTCTTTCATAATCATCCACCTTTGACTCATCATTCTCTTCAAAAAACACTTGATTCAAAACATCCAAAAATGAGATCATGGCATAAAACCTCTTATTGAATCCTCAAGCCACCTTAAACATCATTAAAATTATTGACTCAAACCAAATAAAGTTCCCTCAAACACTGAACTCACACTTTTCCAAATACCCACTCACAAGAGGTCTATTTATTAGTAGTAGTCCAAACTGGAAAAATCAAGCATATCTCTCACAATATTCATCAAACCCACTAACTATCTATGATTCCAGCTACCCATTATTGTCTACTTTAACATATCTCAAAACCACATACCTTTGTTTTGGAGGATATCATCCAAATGATTGCTGCTACACTGTCCTTCAATAGGCCAATTAGGCCACATTTACAAAGCAACACCTATCCAATCACCTTCCCAATTGAAAAATCTACTCAGACCTTCCAAAGGTCTCAAATATCCCAAATCAACAATTTTGAGAATGGGAAACGCCCACTAAGTCATCAAGTTACAAAACCCTCACTTTTGACAAGTTTCAAGGGGGTTTATTGAAAATCCCACTTCCCAACACCTTTGTACTTTACCAATGCATAAACAATGCTTCATAAAGTCTGAAAATGCTTAAACAATCATCAAAATATTCTTCCCCAAGAGTTTTCAACATTTACCAATCCTTAACCACCAACTTTCACCCAAAACACTCAATTTTGACAACTAGGGAATCACCCCAACTTGCACAAAACAAAGAATTAAGACTTCTCAATTGGAGGAGTTTTTGAAAGCATAAAAAAAGACCTTCACACCAATTTTCATCAATTTCCAACTATGGGAAGTCAAGATATCAACTAAGTACACCTGTAGGGAACCCTAGTTTCTAAACTGTGTAGCTGGAAAGATTCAACCATTAAACAACTTAAAAGACCATTTCAAAATTTATGGTAAGAACAAAAAACTCATGAAATTAAATTTTATTTCCATCCATGTAAGTTTCAGGGCCATACTCAGCCATACAAGGCCGTACAACTCTCTGGAACAACATAAAATGTGTTGAAAATGCAGAAATTCAATGTTTATTCATTGCTTGAACGTACAAAAATTCTTCAACAACCTTGTTTCAACCCTTTCAATCTTATTTAAGCATATACAATTCCAACCCAACTGTTTCAACCAAATTTTGATCCCAACCATTCAACTTCCTTGACTTTGCAATTTTTGCACTTTTGTAACTTTCAACTTGATAACTTTTTACAAAATTTGCAATATTAACCCTATGGACTCCAAATGATGCAAATTACATCAAATGGTCTATTAGACCTTATTAACAAGTATAGATTCTATGAGAAGCAAGAACCGAGCTAAGATCTAATATTGGTCATAGATCACATGCAACTTCACTCAACAGATGATCAAAGATCAAAATAGCAGAATGAAGAGAAATATGAAATGAGAGAAAAAATAGAGACAAGGCAAGAGAAATTGCGTAATAATTTCACATCTCTAATGAATCTATCAAATCAGCCTGAATCCAGCTAAACTTAGTCAACTAGCTAAACTAGCTAAACTAGCTGAAGTTCAAGTTCAGCTGGAGTTCGTGGGAAGGTGAGAGGAGAGTGCTCAATATATAGAAGAATAAGGCAAATACATCCAAGAGGTACATTAAATCCTACTACCCATAAAAGGTAGGAGGTTATCACCTACTTGGTAAATGAAAAGACATGTGGCATAACCTCCTCAAGTGAAGACATGATAGAGGTGGCACATAAACCCAAAAGAGGGTGAGAAACCCAACTACCCCATAAACTACTCAGGTAAAAAAAAATAGTGGTTATGAGAGGTGGCAAAAACAAGCCAAAAGAGGATGTGTAACTCGACTACCCATGTGTAGGGAGAGATTGACACATGTAGTTGTTGTATTTTTCCACATGTCCTCATATTACCACATCTAAAAAACCTAAGCAAGCTTAAATAATATGTGTAGGAAAAAATAAATACCCCAAACATAAGGAAAATTAAAAACCTACACTAACACCCTCCCTTGCTTTTTCTAGATTATTGTGGATGAAAAGATGGGTCCCTAATGAGGCCATGCTAGGGTACCCATGTACATAGAGATTCCCCCAAAAGAAGCCCCATCCACAAAAAGGAAGTACGCCCCCCCATAATAGAGAGAGAAATGAAGTGGAAGGACAAAAAATCCCCCCCAAAGAGATCCAATGGTAGATGCTCAAAACTGGATGTAGAAGGTGGTCCACGATCGTCGAACAATGTCCCTCCCCTTAGGAAGAAACAAAACCAAAGGTGTATGCAAGCTATTTCCCCACTCCTGAAAGGAATATGTAGGAAGAAAGTGCAGAATGAATGAATTCTTTGAAGTCAACTCAAGTATCCCCATGTCGATGTTGAAAGCTACCACAATCAAATCAGGCGTTCTAGGCCACACTGTTGAAGATGACAAATCAAAATCTCCTAGAAAATGATGTAGAGAATAATCCAAAGACTCAAATATCTCCTCTGAAGAAGTCTCCTCCAAATGATGATCCAAAGTGTCAAACTGTAAGGAATGATCATGTAGAGAATGAAGAGGAGGATCAAAGTGATCCATCACAACATCTAAAAAAGAATCAACTTCATCAAAGAGAAGATGAATATCATCAATAGTGTCTCCCAAATCTGCAATATGTGTCTCCATAAACAAGTTTGAAATACCTATCAAGAGATCATCCCAAGCTGAATCTGAAAGACAATGAATGTCCTGTTGCAAAGAATCACTAGAAGCTCTTGAAGAAGCATCTCTGGAATCTAAAGTAGCAACAGTAGATGGTGAAGGGGTATCAATGAACTGATCATCCAATAAAGATATTTCCACTTGAGAAGAGGCATCATGAATCTCAGTAGGTGCTTGGTCATCCAAGGAAGCATCACTTTCAGATGAAGATTCAATGTCTCCATACAACTGTTGGATGATGGTCCATGCAGTGAAAGGGTACTCAGTATGCTCAATATGATGCAAAATATCCTTAGATATAGTAAGACATATTAGTCCATAGACCATGTCATTATTGTTAAACCATGCATTCTTCTTATCATAGTCGCTTGGCTCAGGAATGAGTCCTAGGAGATAGGGTAGTAGATCCTGCTCAAGGCATTGATTCTTTATCCCTTTCTTCCAAGAAAAATAGTTCTCTGAATTTAGCCTTACAACAGATTTGTGAAATTCATTACTAATATCCATGATTAAACCCCAATTTTGGAACTTTATCTCAGTTCATGATTACAAATTGTTTGTATAATCCCCCCAAGATTGATACAAAAAATTCACTTTAAATGAATGCACAATAGAAACATCAAGAGACACTTCCCCTTTCCACTAGTATCAAAAATTACCCCCCCCAGATATTACAATGTTGGCACTTTATGATTAGTGCATTTACAAGGCTTTTCCAGATTACAAAGCTTATAAGGCTCTTTATAGCCAAAATTACAATATATGATACAAATTAATTTTGAAATCAAATCTGAAAAAGAAAGTCTTGTAGTTGTGATTTACCCTTCAATATCTTTCTTACACCTATTTCTTTTTGAAAAATAGATTACAAAAGTGAAAGATATGATTTACTGAAGGTAAAAAAATGCAGCAGATTCAACCTGTAATATCTGATAGAAAGATGCAATTTTTCTTATCAATACCTTCATGAATGGAAAGTGCTCCTTTTCAGCTTTCCGTTGAATACTCGTTTGCAAAAAACTGACACCCGAGGCAAAAGTTATGCAACTTTGAAGAACAGTGCAAAATCTGCCCGTGAAAACGACTCATGCCTTTTTCTGACTTGATTTCTGCACAATTTATCAACTTTCTGCAAAATATAACAACTACCCAGATGGTTTTTCGACCGTGGAAATAAAACCCAGAAATATTTCTTTCTGCAAATGAGTGAAAGCTGGAATTTTGAAGCCAAAATGAAAATGGCTCCGAAAAAATTTAGAAAAAAAAATTACTCTGATTTTTACTGTGTCCTCCAATCTCTGATTTTGGTGAAGTAAAAGTCAATCTTGACTTTCTAAAGCCTTCCTGACACTCTGGAAATGCTGAAAAAGCCTCCAATATTACCAAAAAGCTGCAATCACCTAGATCTCACAGGAACACATGTATATATAAACCAGATTAAACAGTTGTTGATTTTCCTTTAAACTGTTCTGATTCTCCAGGTCATTTGTGGATGCAAGAGAAGAGCATACTTAGTTTTGAGGAAAACTTCAGCAGTATATTAGTCTCAAATCTCTCAAAACAAATTTAGAAAAAAAAATAATGAGCTATACCAGACAAATATGCTCTGATACAATGTTGGATTCTGCGAGAAGCAAGAACTGAGCTAGGATCTGATGTTGGTCGTAGATCACATGCAACTTCACTCAATAGATGATCGAAGATCAAAATAGCAGAATGAAGAGAAATCTGAAATGAGAGAAAAAATAGAGACAAGGCAAGAGAAATTGTAGAATACTCTCAATACTCCCACGAAACAATCACCGAACTAGCTGAACTAGCTGAACTACTGAAGGTGAAGTTCAAGTTCATGGAGTTCGTGAAGGTGAGAGGAGAGTGCTCAATATATAGAAGAATAAGAGCAAATACATCCAAGAGGTGCATTAACTCCTACTACCCATAAAAGGTGGGAGGTTATCACCTACTTGGTAAATGACAAGACATGTGGCATAACCTCCTCAAGTGAAGACGAGAGAGAGGTGGCACATAAATCCAAAAGAGGGTGAGAAACCCAACTACCCCATAAACTACTTAGGTAAAAACAAAATAGTGGTTATGAGAGGTGGCACAACAAGCCAAAAGAGGATGTGTAACTCAACTACCCATGTGTGGGGAGAGAGTGACACATGTAGCTGATGTATTTCGCCACGTGTCCTCATATTAACCACACCTAATAAACCTAAGAAAGCTTAAATAATATGTGTAGGAAAAAATAAATACCCCAAGCATAAGGAAAATAAAAAACCTACACTAACAATTAAAATATAGAAACATCAAAATTGAATCAAAAATAAAAAATTACCTCATGGAGGCATGAAATCCATAAGGTGCTCCTGCACCACATTTCCAACTAATGGTAAGTTGTTCCATAATAAAATTACTTCAATTAAATAATTAAGGTTATGTTTTATTGATTTGTTGATCATATAGTGATCAAGGTTGAATGAACTAGTTATAGTTAGACATGCTAAACTGATTGGACTTTGTGAGTAAAAGAATCTTGAATTGATTGAGTAAATTTCTTAAGAACTGGGTATCTAGTAACCAAGAGAATAAATCAATAACTATTGAACAAGGTGAAAACAAAGTTAGGTTATGGGTAAATATGGAAGAATTTACAATCAATCTCAATATCAAACACCTTCTTGGAGTGTGCTTGTTTAGTATATTTTAAATTAGTTTTTTGTCCCTATTCACCCAAGTGGGTGGCAACCAACATAGCACTGTGTGGGGAAACTGGACCCTAGAAAGGGTTGTGTAGCCACTCATGTAGTTACATGAAACATAGAATAGAAACTGGAATTATATATATACTCCTTGATCTCATTTGGAAGAGGTGTATGTAGGCAATGTGGTTAATGAAGGATGTTCCCAATACACAAGATTTCAAGTGTGAGGTTAAGAACTTTTTAAAGTAGAATTTTCAACTTATAAGTTAAGTAAATTATTCTCATAAATAAACTCTTCAATATAGTCTTGAGAAGAAATCATTAGTTAAAATAAATTATCGTATACTCAGAAGGAATCCCAAACATATTCACTTTATCTCCCTGAGATGATATTTCAAGCCTTTGTATATTAAATTACATACCCCTTAATGACGTCGACCTTGGTACACTTCCAAAGGGGAAGTGTGGTCTTCAAGGAAGTGAATCAAGATCTACATAGTCTTGATGAGTCTAAGACTCTGGCTAGAGTGTATACCAATATTTTTAGACTCATTTTGGTGGATGCCTAGATCCTGAATAGATAGATGAATTCATCTTCTACATGAACATATGTCTAACTTGTAAGGTTGGATGTTTGTCTTAAATTTTGATGAATACCTAGCCCATATGGATAGAAGTACTTGAGTATACAAATTAATGAATGAACATTTATTAGCTTGAAAGAAAAAAAATAGTAGATCGCATTATTACAAAATATTACATTCTATCCACATGAACTTCCTTCTCTAGGAGTGCAAATTCAAGCTAATCCTTTAATGATAAGTGTTCATAAAGAATATAGGTATTAGACACACTCTCCTTGATATTGGTTCAACACTCAAAATTTGTAGCAAGGATCTCCTACCTAAGCTTAATATAGATACTAGTTCTCGAGCAACGACATCTTTATTTATTCACGGGTTTGATAATGTTGGTCAACAAGCTCTAGGTAGAATAATTTTTCCTTTGCACCTAGGACCCGTTACCATTCCCACCTTAATATATGTAATTCTAGGCATTCTAAGTTATACAATTTGCTTCTAGGAAGGTTGTGGATCCACGCTATGGGTGCAGTCTTGTCTACCTTACATCACTCTATTAAATTTATTAATGATAATATAGTAATTATAGTCAAGGTTGGCCTCGATGTGTTCACTATTATGAAATGGTTGAGGTGATTTTGTCTTCAATTCCTCCTAATTTTAAAATTTTAATTCCTTCATTCTCTCTTAAGCTTGTAATAACATCTTCTGGTACTCCTTAGGATGGTTTTACCACTCCTATTCCTTTTATGGATTATGTTTCTTCTAACTTGAGGATTTTTCAAATCTTTCTTCTTCTATAGGAAACACATGTCCTAGTGATGATTGGAGTTCCTCACACTTTAAACCATCCTTCATTGGAGAATATAAATTCAATCCCACTCACTTTGACATCCTAAAAATATCATTCACACTTGCTATCGAAGATGATTATTCTTCTACATCACATGATAATGTGGTTGATAATTGTAATTATGCATATCATATTGACTATGTAGTTAACGTTGATCCTCCCTCTTTTGAGGAGTTACAATCACATTATGGTTTAGGATTTAATATCTTTCAAAAATTGGTTATAAGGGGGAAGGTTTTGGACATAATGAACAAGGTATCAAAATTCCACTAGAGCCTAATCAACATGGCTCTAATTTAGGACTGAGATATCGCCCTACAACCTCTAAAGAAAAACAATGGTTAAATGTAAATACAATTTCTTCATATATTGAACTTCACTTAATCTTATTCATTCAGAGCTTATTGTTGATAATGTAGATCATAATGTAACTCCTCTAGAAATTTTCCCCTTAGAGGAGGGTCTAGTAGAGTTCTTAGGTGCCTATTCTACTTTACTTTCTTATCATTATGAACTTCGATTCCCATATCACTTGAATACTCAAGATTATCTTGGTGAATCCATTATGATTGCAAATGATGAAATTTCTCCTTTAAATGATCATAAAAACTTTACTATTCCTGGTCTTGTAGACTATAGAACACTCCTAGTTGAGGATACTATTGATGTCCCTATGGATCCTAAATATTCTAAAAAAAGTTTATCAAGGGGCAGGTGCACAAAGATGGGGGTCCAAAAAGTGGCCAAATTTTCAAAAATAATTTGATAGGCTATAACGCTAGTGTGTTATAATGCGCTCATGTTATGGCTTGGTGTGACCAAGACAAAGGTTTGGTCACATCGAGCCTATAATGTGCTTGAATTATAACTCGAACGTATTATAGCTCATTAAAACAAAAAAAGAAAACAAGTTCATTTTATTCTCACTATGTTTTTTCAAGCTTGCAACCAAGAAACCTTGCATTTGCGTGATTGTGTTTTGGAAGGAGCTTAACTTGTGATTTCTTCACTGATTTGTTGCAATTTCATTGCCAGGATGCCACCACATCAACAGGGAGGTCAAACAAGTAAGCGTTGTTTTTTTTTGTGAATTTGTTCTTAAATAGGTAATTTTAGGTTGTTTTTTACATTCATTTGTTTAATTTGTAGGAAATATCAATGAACCTGAAAACCATCCTCAAAATATTGAACAACCATAGCAAGAAGCACCTAAAAAAATTCCTCAACAACCACAACAACAATCTCCTTCGCCAATTCCTCAACATCCTCTTGGCACTCAACAAAATTTAATGGAGGTAATTGAAAATAATAAAAAATAGATTGAGGAGTTAATCATGAGGTTGAATGATCGAGTAAGTTAAACCATGGAAAGAAGAACACTTGCGAGTTCACTTCAAGAAATGTTAAAACATGTAGATGAAATAAACAAACAATTAAGTGGTTGGGAAGATAGGAGGCAGGCATCTAAGAATTTTTACGTAGATAAATTATCATATAAAGAAGTAAAAGATGAAAAAATTACAAAATATGATTTGTACTCACTATTCACTGACCTAGGCACAAATCAAAATCTTAATCTTAATGCCAAGAGGTTTCCTATTCATTGGTGCCACCACCAAGGGATTAAGAACAATTTTTGGGATAGGTGGTACATGGTTTTTGACTATCCACCATGCAACAATTGCAAAGTCCCCCAATATTTCTTGAGAAAACTCTATTGTGAGTTCTCATCCTCAACAAAATCCCCAACTATTTTAATATGAGGGACTTTCAGGGGAGAGGTAGGGCATTCAAAATGATAGACCTGGTGCATGAGAAACTGGACCCTCAAATGACAAGCTAGACAAGCCTCACTAGGTCGGGACCTGCGGAGCACATCGCTATCCCTCCACATAAAGGATAGTGCCGAGGTGGAACTTTGGTAATCTATCACTTTTGACCCAAGTAGTATCAACCACAGTCCTATAGTACAGTGCCATCTAGGGGAGACTTCAAGGGGTAGGCTTCCACCCCATTCTTGTCAAGTTCATGGGTCGACTTGTACATATGACCCCATAGACACTCAAGAGGCTGGTAATGATATGTCTATAGCTATGAAGATGGCTACGGAAACTTTGAAATTTGGAATGTGAGACTTCCAACATCGACATTTCTAGGGTAAATGTTAGCACCATTGAATTTAATTTATTAAATTTCATTTTTGAAATGCAAGATTAACTAATATAGTTTAAAATGATTGTAATAAAATTTCAGGGTCACAGTGTTGATATTGGATACACCAGCCTTCCACCTATTTATTACTCCATTACATCTACCGTTGAGGCATGTAACTTGAAAACAACAACATAAATTCTATTACAATGAATAGCAATTGAATGGTATCTCCACATTTGATTTTGGATGTTTAATAGGATAACATTGGAGGTTTCATGTGTGGAAACACCTCCCCAACATATGGAGTTAAACTTTTACTTGAGGGTGAATAGAATTGTAAGAGCTTTGAATCCAATTAATTCTTGTAATTTTAATAGATTTGTGTAGTTTATATTCAAGTATCAAGTATTACATTGCATTGCACATCTTTCAAAACCCAAGTAATCACTCTTACTGCATAACTAATAAAGTTAGATATTGATAGATGACAAAATTTTAACTACAATATAGTTGTTTAGAAAGTCAACATAAGCAGTGATGCAATTACTTCACATAGCATAAGTAATAACTAGGAGTAGCTACCAATTGCATTTGCTTGTCATGACATTCCATGAGACCAGTTTTTACTGAAGCATTTTTTCAAACACTTCACTACCTTGTCTATGCTATGGATGCTTGGAAGAAATATATGAAAGAATAATAGTAAGCAATAGCATAGACAAGGCAATGAGTTGTTTGAAAAAATTCCTCAAAGAAATGTGGTCTCATGGTGATGTCCTAGTTTCTTTGAGGCATTTTTTCAAACAACTCACCTCCTTTCTATGCTACCACCTTTTCCATACATGTCTACCAACGTATTTTATCAAATAGTTCACTTCCTTTCTGCTATGGATAAAAGCCTAAAAAAGATGCTTTCCAACAAACCATGGATGCTTGGAAAAAAAAAAAAAAATCTATCAAAGCTTTTTATTAATAGAACAATAGCATATATTGTAGTTTGAAAATGCCGAAGAGCCATTCCATCACCATGAGACCACATTTTGAGGCATTCTTTCAAACAGCTCACGCCCTTCTATGCTACCACATTTTCCATACATGTCTACCAAATCATTTTATCAAACTACTTGAACTTCCTTGTTGATATGGCTAAAAGCCTAAAAAATGTGCTTTCCAACAAACTATAGATGCTTGGAAAAAATCTATCAAAGATAATAGGTATAATGGCATAGGTGAAGAGTGAGTTTAAAGTAATGTTCGAAGAAATGGTTCCCACGGGTAGATGGAATGCCATTCCATCACCATGAACACATTTCCTTTGAGGCATTTTTTCAAACAGCTCTCATTTTCTATGCTACCAGATTTTCCATACATGTCTACTAAAGAATTTAATCAATCTTACTCACTTCCCTTGTTACATGGCTAAAGCTCCACTAGGCTCTTTCCAACAAACTATGGATGCTTTGGAAAAAATCTATCAAAGAATAATAGTATAATAACATAGACAAGGTAGGAGTAGCTTGAAAAAATTCCTAAGAAATGTGTGGTCTCAAGGGTGATGCAAATTCCATAATAGTGTTTAAACAACTCACCGTGATTTTCTATGCTACCAAAATTTCCATACATGTCTACCAAAGCATTTTATCAACCACTTGAACTTCCTTTGCTATGGCTAAAAGCCTAAATTACCTGTGTGCTTTCCAAAAACTATGGATGCTTGGAAAAATATACCAAAGCATAATAGTAAGCAATAACATAGGTAAGGTAGTAGTTTGAAAATGCCTCGAGTTCCCATGAAGTGATGGAATTCCATTCCACTAAGGAGTACCACATTTCTTTGAGGCATTTTTTTAAATAGCTCACCGCCTTTCCTATGCTACCACATTTTCCATACATGTCTACCAAAGAATTTTATCAAACAATTCACTTCCTTCCTGTTATGGCTAAAATCCTAAAATAGGTGCTTTCCAACAAACCAAGTGGATGCTTGGAAAAAAAACTATCAAAGCATAATAGTAAGAATTATCATGGTCAAGGTAGTGGGTATTTTGAAAAGTTGTCTTGAAGAAATGTGGTCTCATGGTGGTGGAATTCCATTCAATCACCATGAGACCCACATTTCTCTGAGGTATTTTTTCAAACAGCTCACTACCTAAAGAATAGAAACCAACCCTTTAGCCAAAATTCCCCTCCAAATTCTTTTCAAGGTCCTCATCCTCATCCTTAATTTACCAATCCATGGAACCTTCCTTTTATTCCACTTGTTCATATCGCCACCCCTCCCTCTTCATGTCATGATCGCCCTCCATCTCATAACCAAGAGAACACTATACCATCCACCCCATCCCAGCATAATACCATAGAGAAGGCAATGAACTATTTGAAAAAATGCCTCAAAGAAATACAGTCTCATGTTGATGGAATTCCATTACAAAAAAAGCCTTTGAATGGAATTCCATCAACATGAGACTGCATTTCTTTGAGGCATTTTTTCAAATAGTTCACTGTCTTCTTTTATGCTACCATAGTTTTCTACATGTATACCAAAGCATTTTATCAAATGATTCACCACCTTACTACTATGGATAAAATCCTAAAACAGTAAGCTTTCAAATGAGCTATGGATAGGGAAAATAGTAAGCATAATAGTCAAAAATATATAGTTCAATAAGTACTCAAATTTTTGTTCATTATCTCATACATTATAAGCCATGATGTGCATCACTATTGTAGTTTTCGTGATTGAATAATTTGTTGTTTTATTTTCAGATGTTGGAAGCGGATACACCTCCACATGTTCATAGGGCAATGGTACTTGGTGTTTCTTCTGCTATAGACTCCTTGATGCCTCTCATGAAGGTATGAGGCATATTACTAAATTTCAATTTACATTTGTTGTTATAGTTGTTAGTTAGTGAAAAATCAAACCATTATTGATTCGTAGTTTAATTTCTCTTTGGATGGTTTCTACAAGGCTTCAACATGGCATAGCATAGGCATGCAAATATTTCCCTCGAGGAGAGTGATCGTCTAGTGGCGGTAAGTGATTATTTTATTAAATATATCATTGTTTATAATTTAATTTCTATATATTAATATCTTTACTTGTTATTTGTAACAGATAAAGCTTGACCAAGAACTAAACCTTAGGAGGAGCACCAGATGCACTCCTCGACCTCAAAATAAACAAGTAATAGACTTATCACCATTCGACTGACAAGCAAAGGGCAAGAGTTTATTTTGAGAGCATGGAGAGAAATGACTTTTGATTCCAGAGCCCTTTGTTGTATGCCTATATGACATTTTTGTACATATTTTTTATTGCATATATTTGACATTGTATGCCTATATGGAATTCCCGTAAGCCTATATGACTATTTTGTATATATTTTATACTTATATCGACATATATTGATGTATACCTACATGACTATTTGGTTAATACACATCTTTTTTTATCGATAGTGTCGATATTTGCATTATAAATCTATGGTTCAATAGATATGAGTTACATGTATTCAAGTGTATACTTTACAACTTACATGTATACTTTGTGACTTATGTGTATTCCAATGTATACTTTGTGACTTACGTGTTTTCATGTGTATACCTTGTATTCATGCATATACTTTGCATTAATGCGTATACTATGTATTCATGTGTATACTTCAAGGCTTACATGTATTTGAGTACTTGTGCTTCACTTATTCACATGCATGCTTGAATTATTAACTTGTATACTTATTAATTGGTTATCCGTAGCATTGCTCATTGTTGTCCTTCATGGTTTGTCTTGAATATTTATTGATTGATGCTAAAGAAATTTATTAGTTGATACTAAACAACTTCAATATTTCCAGGAATACTAGTAGAGTTACAAATTACAAAATTGCACAAATTGAAAAGAAAAGATTAACTATAAATAAATGCACTGATTATTAACTTGATAATTGCTTTAGAATGAGTATAATATATATCAAGAGATGATCCTTCTAAAATGGAAACTGCCAACTAGAAAATAGGCATGCAACTCCATGCAAAATTGCATAACTAAGCAATCATTATCCTAAAAATCTAACAACTAGCAAACTTATCTAAAGGAATATTTTATGCAGAATATTCTACACTAACATTTTCATAATCAATGGCTTGTTTCCATGCTCACTCCCTAATTATCAACCAAACTTTGTCAAGAAACCCCTTTGATATATTCCTATCTCCATCAGATTGATGGATATAAATCTACCCAAAGCATTCCCAATACTTTTAAAGCAGTAATCCACCCAAAATTTTAATGGGAGATAAGGCAAATGAACCCACATAGGCATAACTGAATAAACAATAGTTCACCCTTCACAGCTTGGTGAAACCATTTCCAAACTTAGAAGATCTTAAATATAAAGAAGAATTATGATCTATATAATATAGAATTAGTACCCACTTTGATCACTACAATATTTTCAACCATGGGCTTATCATGCTTTTTCAATTTTGGTAAGAAGTCTTATTTAAGATCCTTGAGCAATGTATTTCCTAGTGCTCCCTTGTTCTTACATATCCCAATTCAGTTTAATTCAAAGAGTTCCATCAATTACTTTATCTAAAAGAAAAAAGCACGTTTTCAATTGGTATTCCATGTGATGTTTCATAAAAAGATTCCAGTATATTTAATCTTTTGATTGTAACAACTCAATTAAGCAAATGATACATAATCTGCACAACACTTACAAAACATAATATTCATAGTAGATGATGACTAGTTAACTTCTTGACACATTATCATACAAACATTTATCTTCAATAGTCTTTAAACATTTTCACAACATAATCCTCACAATACATAATGAATTGTTATGTTCTTGATCCATCACCATATAAACATGTCGAAAGATGTATATGTCAACTTTTTGCAATATTATTTTTTGTATAGGAAATGGACTTGGGAGAAAGCTTTATAATTTATAATACAAATAAGAAATGGATTTGGGTGAAAACTTTATTTATCACACCAAATAATAAATTTATGTGAGAGCATCACTTGTTTCTCTTAGACTCCAATTTTCAAGCATAACAAATCATTTCAAATGAAAATGACAAAATGCTTAACAACCAAAGTTGTTAATTGATGACAAAATAAAATGTTTCCAAATTCCAACATTGAACGCATTTTCAACTAGTTGTATATTGTTGTAAGGGAAAAAAGGATAATTAAAAATGCCTTGCCCTTGCTAGAATTGAGGATGATCATATGCTTTTGGTGTGGAAAACTCAATCTTGTCAATGTCTATCATGTGAATGTTTCTCTTTTCGATTGTTTTACATGCCATCATAAGGGATCAAGTTGGTTGAATGTAGTTCAGATTGATTCAACATGTTTGGGTGTGAAAGAAGACCATGCCTAGCATAAACGTACCTAGCTAGACACATTGGAACAGTCTGTTTGGTCACACGAGTTGCGGAATAAAAGTTGCACCACTTTGTAGCTTTACACTGCTTGCATTTGACACTTTTTACATCAAGTGAAAAGTAATCACTAAGGGAAAATGACTCCAAGATAAAAAAAATGAGAGATGTTATTATAGAGGGGCCCAACATGATCTTGTAGGCTTAGCCAGAGAGTTCGTAAGCATCACGGTTTCTAAGTAATAGTCTGTCAAAGATTGTAGTCATTTTGCACTTTGGACCCTTAAGGGATCAAGCCGGTTGAATGTAACTCAGAGTGATTTGACGTGTTTGGGTGTGAAATATGACCATTCCTAGCATAAACATACCCATTTAGACGTGTTGAAATAGTCTGTTTGGTCACACGAGCTGCAGAATGAATGTTGCACCACTTTGCAACTTTACACTACTTACATTTGACATTTTTTCCACCAAGTAAAAATTGGACAACACGGGAAAATGACTCTGAGATAACAAAAACTGAGAGATGTTATTGTATGCAGGCCTAACGTGATCCCGTAGTATCAGATAAAGAGTTCGTAAGCATCATGAATTCTGAGTAATAGTCCATCAAAGATTGCAACCATTTTGCACTTTAGACTCTTAAGGGATTGAGCTGGTTGAACGTAGCTCAGAGTGATTCGGTACGTTTGGGTGTGAAAGAGGACCATGCCTAGCATAAATATACCCATTCAGACATGTTGGAACAGTCTATTTGGTCACATGAGTTGCAAAATGAAAGTTGTGCACCACTTTTCAACTTTACACTACTTGCATTTGACACTTTTTCCATCAAGTGAAATCTAGACACCATAGGAAAATGGCTTTGAGATAACAAAATCCGAGAGAGAGGTTATTGTAGAGGGGACCAACACAATCTCATAGGCTCAGACGAAGAATTCGTAAACATCACGGTTTTCGAGTAATAGCCTGTCAAAGATTGCAACTATTTTGCACTTTGGACTCTTAAGGGATCAAGCTAGTTGAACATAACTTAGAGTGATTCAATGTGTTTGGGTGCAAAAAAGGTCCATTCCTAGTGTAAACGTACCCATCTGGACATGTTGGAATAGTCCGTTTGGTCACATGAGTTGCAAAACAAAAGTTGCACCACTTTGCAACTTTACATTGCTTGCATTTGACACTTTTTCAATCAAGTGAAAACTAGACACCACAAGAAAATGACTCTGAGATAACAAAAATCAAGAAAGGTTATTGTAGAGGGGCCCAATGCGATCCTATAGGCTTAGATGAAGAGTTTGTAAGCGTCAGAGTTTCAGAGTAATAGCCCATCAAAGATTGTAGTCATTTTGCACTTTGGACTCTTAAGGGATTGAGTCGGTTGAATGTAGCTCAAAGTGATATAGTGTGTATGGGTGCAAAAGAGGACTATGCCTAGTGTAAATATACCCATCAAACACGTTGGAACAGTCTGTTTGGTCACACGATTTGCAAAATAAAAGTTGCACCACTTTGCAACTTTACATTGCTTGCATTTGGCATTTTTTCCATCAAGTGAAAACTAGACACCATGGGAAAATGAATTTGAGATTAAAAAAACTAAGAAATTTTATTGTAGAGGGGCCCAACACGATCCCGTAGGCTCAGACATAGATTTTGTAAGTGTCACAGTTTTTGAGTAATATTCCGTCAAAGATTGCAACCATTTTGCACTTTGGACTCTTAAAGGATCAAGCCAGTTGAATGTAGGTCAAAGTGATTCGACGTGTTTGGGTACAAAAGAGGACCATGCCTACCGTAAAAATACCCATCTGGACATGTTGGAATAGTCTATTTGATCATACAAGTTGCAGAACAAAAGTTGCACCACTTTGCAACTTTTAATTGCTTGCATTTGACACTTTTTCCATCAAGTGAAAATTAGACACCACGGGAAAATAAATCTGATATAACAAAAAATGAGAGAGGTTATTGTAGATGGGCCCAACGTGATCTCATAGGCTCAAACGAAGAGTTTGTAAGTGTCACATTTTCTGAATAATAGCTTATCAAAGATTGCAACTATTTTACACTTTGGACTCTTAAGGGATTGAGTCAGTTGAATGTAGCTTAGAATGATTCGGCATGTTTGGGTATGGAAGAGGACCATGCCTAATATAAACATACCCATCCAAATGTGTTGGAGTAGTCTTTTTGATCACACAAGTTGTAGAATGAAAGTTGCACCACTTTACAACTTTACACTGCTTGCATTTGACACTTTTTTTATCAAGTGAAAACAAGACACCACAAGAAAACAACTCCAAGATAACAAAAACCGAGAGAGGTTATTGTAGAGGTGTCATACGTGATTCCAATGCCTTAGACAAAATTCCCGTAACTAACATGGTCTTTGGGTAACAAGCTGTCAAATATTGTTGCCCTTTTGTAATTTGGATTGTTAGGGATTATGCTGCATGAATTACAAATGTTTGAGGGCAGCAATAACTTCTAAAATTTGAGTAAATATCATTACAAATGTTTGATGGCAGCAATAAATAGACACTAGGGAACTAGATCCCAAACCCAATTACAAATGTTTGAGGGCAGACATGAATTTTTAGTTGGAAAGCATGTGTGAAGAACTTGTGGGGTACTTGAGTTAATTCGTGTTACTTGAACATCTAACAAGTCATACATGCTTCTATTACTTTTAAATGTGATTATTTTTATGACATGTTGACATTATTTTATGACATTATGCATAAAAAGTGTTTACAAATTGAACTTCTTAAATATTTATGTGAATAGTTGGTATGCTATATTGATATTGATATATAATCATTAGGTTGATTTGTTTTAATAAATGAAGTTTTTATAATAAGTTAGTCAATTGGTGCTAGTTATAATAGGGAGAGAATAGAAGAAGAAAAAGAATGATTGGTAACCATCAAAGGTTATTACACTCACTATATTAATAATAGGATGTTTATAATCAAATGAGATTTATTTGGCAATCCTAATTCTTATGTTTGTGCTACAATTGTCTAATATGCTTCATACACCAATATTACACCCAAGTGCTTGTACTTGTAGGCACAATGCTTTCTCAAAACTATCAAGTGGTAATACAAAAATCATGAGAAAAAAATCAACCTATGTAAATTCCAATACCCTACTTAAATCAAATATTGAATCAATGTGCCCCATTTTTATGCACATAAACTCATCTTATATGATTCTCTCATAATAACCAAAAATAGGATTCAAGGATGCCTTAGGTACTTCATTCTCATATATTTTTACAATGTCACTCATACATTCAAGATGCTCTTATAATGTCTACATCATAGGTGCTCATGATGAGGTTAACTTCAAATGAATAACTTGAAATTCCCTCGCTAAGCTTCACACACACTTTTATAATGTCTACACACGATAGGTGGTTATGATGACATTAATTTCAAATGAATAATCTAGTACCATCTACTAGTCTTGGATTTGGCATATACTTTATAACTTTATTTGGTTTTACTAGCTCCCACCTAAACAAAGAAAAGAGATTGTAAATATTAATAATCACAGAATCAATTCAAATAAACATGTGATATGTCAATAATCTAAAACTTGTGTGCTCAATTATGCAATATCTTATAACTTATCACTAGTCAATCTAGTCCATTGAATATCTTAAAAATTAATTTTTATATGAATATCAAGCATACCTCCCATCTATCAAGATTAAACTTTAGAGGATCCTCGAAGTAATGAAGATGAACATGAATAGAACGTAATCAAACTATTACTTTCCAAACTTTGAAAACTTGTAACCTGTTATAAAAACAACACAATTTAATCTTCCACTTAGTTTACTAATCTATTGAAAATATCCTACATCATATTTCTTTTGCATATTTTTGAGAAAAAATAAAATACCATTGAATTTTGTATCCTTTTCCACAGTTCTAAACATTAAGTGTGCTACATTTGCAATTATGATAACTTCATCAATCACCTACATACATGATACAAACATTAGATGATAGCATTGACATCATAGCATTGGAATCACACAAATTAATCCAACAAACCATCCAGGTCTTCTCTACTCTTTATTGTGTCAAGTATTGCCTCATGGTTAGACTCACACACCTTCCACAAGGTCTTGTTCAAAGGTCTACCCCCATATTTGATCAAATGAACATTGGATTCCACGACAAGGTTCAATTAATGAAGAATCTTCTGATGTGTGTCAAAGTCCTAAAACAACCAAACATTAACACTCTTATGTGGGTACTTTCTAAGCCACGTTCTAGTAACAACAACTGAGCCTGTAGGGTATTCGATGTTTTCTCCATCTATAACTAGGGCCTCCAATTTCTTTTTGGCCTCTACACAATGGCACAAGTAATAATCCGTTCCCTCATCATCATCTTCATTTGCAATAATTTCATAAACATGCCCTACATTGATATGTGCAACAAATTAGATGAAATTAGTCAACATTACAAATACACTACAAAGTAAGATAATAATAGGAATTTTAAAAACTATGCAAGTAGATATATTACTTGGTTGAGCTAGGTCTGATATGTGGTCAAAGTCAACTGATGATTCCATCTGTGTTAGTTCCAATGCCGTCTAAGGGCGATATGTGTGAGGTGGGCTAAGATAACTTAACCAACATTTCTCAACTCACTCCTTTCACTCACACTCATCCCAGGCTTGCATTGTACATGAAGAACAAAAGCACACCATCTTCCACATATGGATACTACATGAACCTGCATTTGAGCTAAGGAAAGAGTGTAGCTCACTCAATATTGTTAGTGCAACAATCCTCATATGGTGCAATGTTAGTATCATCCATCAACCAAAAAAATCTATGAACTAAAGACTTACCTTCCTTACCTAGACCCATCGAAGCATTACACTACTCGATGATTGATTTTGCATCTATCAACTTTGCATTGTTTTTATACTTTAACTTTTTTCATGCTAATACTCTTTTGACACATGCTCTTGCACCATCATTTTCCCCCTTTCCATGCCCTACCTCACAAAAGTTCCACATATGTTGAACACCTGTAATGACATGCATCCTGCTCAACCAATAGAACATGTGTGAGTTCTTGAATTATGATGCACAATTATTCGACTATATGATATGTTGACCATATGTTATGCCACTCTAAGCCGAATCACTATAAAACAACTGGAAGCAACCTTGCACAAAATCTGGAGAATGTGTGCGATCATCACTAATATAAAAGTGGTACTCTCTCAATACCTTCCTTTGGTCCTCTATACTAGCAGTTGCATGAATGAATGCTATGTGCATAAATATAGAAACCTATGTGGAGTTATAATACTGTGACTGCACCTCATGCTGTGGCTGTAGAGTGTAGTTCTCTCCAAATTCAACCATTAAAACTAAGCTACCAACTGGAAAGGTGTCCTTGAATAACTTGAATTGCAAGTCCAATCATCAAGCTCTATGGTTATGCCTTGCGAACTCATACACTAGTGTCACGAAATGTAGACATAAACTAATACATTGGAATCTTCTAAATAACCAAATCACACATTTTTGCTTGATTACCATCTTTTGTAACGTATGCCACTGTTTTATACTTCCCAAACTCTACTAGTTGTTTTCCCACCACATATGTGCTTTCCATATGTTGACATACTGGCATACATTGCAAGCCACCACAACGCTGACATGAACCATCCAAACATAGTTTCCTATAGAATATTTGGCCATCCTCTCTTTCACATAATTTTTTTGATAAGAACTCTTTTGAAGATGTTAGTGGGGCATGTATGCCACAATATTGAAAAACATCGTTAGCATACAAATATAAACATATAGAACGATAAACATCATAATGGTTAGAGAACTCAATATGTAATCTACAACAACAAGTAGTGCGTGTATGAATTATCTTGACATAAAAAGGTTTAAGCATTTCAAAATATCTTTGAAAATTTTGAATTTGAGGATAATCCTCTTGAAATTTATGAAAAAATTGTGTTTGAGTCGTATCTAAAAAATGCCTTGGATGTGGCTCACGGTTCCGACTAATGATTCTCCTTCTTACCACATCCCTTTGATTCAGAGATGGTTCTTATTTTTCTGATAGTCTTCAATTAGTGTTCTCAATGCTTCAACAACTAGTTTATTTTTTCATGGGAGCCTCCTTGAGAATGTCCATAATTTATTTGAATCGATGCCCTCAATTCTTTGGCACCTTTGAATGGCTCTTGATAAAGTTTTTCTATTAATTCTCAATTGTTGACTCATCTTTCTAATGAGACAAGATCTCCTTGTTTGACTACTCACCAAAGTCAATGTAATGACACGTCGGGTGACATTACTATCCTTTGAGCGTGAGGTCTTATCCACACTCTCATAAACATCCATTAGATTCTTCACAATAGTATTTTCACTTGAAGCATTCGATGTTCTCAACCCAAGAATCTTCATGATGTTTCTATACTTTATACCTCACATCATTTCAATAAATAGTTGACATCTTGCAATCTCATTTAGCCTTTCAAAGAACAATTTCTAAATATTATCGGCATATCTTCTACAAGTTCATTTTGGAATCTTACCTTCTATTGGCTACAAAATATTCTCATCAATATTAATCAAATACTTTGGATTTCTATGCAAAATTCTAGGTGGTGTTCTCCTAGGTACATACATCTCAACATTAGGAATTTCATCAATATTTAAGTGAGATGGTATAGATCACATACCTTCGACTGAGGGTGGAATAGATGACATACCTTGAGGTTGACATGGGGGTGATGGTGTCCTCCTTCCTCAAATGCGAGTGATGATGTACTCTCAACTTGAGATGTGGTGGATGGTGTCCCTCCATATTCACTTGCGGTAGATGGTGTCCCTTCGTATTCACTTGCAATAGAGGGTGTGTCTCCAACTATAGTATTCAAATCTGTCCTAGCACGATGCTTTTGCATTCATGCCCTTTATGCTGCCAATGACTTTTCTCTTTTTTATGGTTGAGGTTCCTCTTCAACTGGCTTGTTTTCATCAATCATATCCAATTTCTTCATTTGACGATATTCCCTCATCCATTCTTTTTATTTGTTTTATTAGTTGTGTACCTTCCTCTGTTGGTTTATTTCTTCTTCGTTTCCTCGGCATGGCAGATAATTTATCCTGTAGCATGATAATGAGACAAATATTAGTTCATAAACAATAAATCCATACAAATAAATGAAATATATGTCATTCAAGTCTTCATACAAAATACTAACAATCATCCTGTAGAAGAGTATTTCTAGCATAGACAAAGGTCACATGAATTTTTGGATGGAATGCCTTAAATAAATGTGGTCATGTGGCATGCCATGATTGCAAGATAGGCTCAAAATGGAAGCATGGACAAGGCATCAAAATTGTTTGACAATAATTTTTTTGTAGACATGTATGCAAAATGTGGTACCTTTGACAAGCTAGTGAGCTCACTAGCTTGTCAATGCGGTAGGGTTGACAAGGTATGGGTTGCTTGAAAAAATGCCTCATAGAAATGGGGTCTCACAGTGATGTACTAGTGAGCTCACTAGCAGTAGGGTTGACAAGGTAGGGGTAGCATGAAAAAATGCCTCATACAAATGGGGTCTCAAGGTGATGTACTAGTGAGCTCACTAGCTTGTCAATGCAATAGGGTTGACAAGGTAGGGGAAACATGAAAAAATTCCTCATAGAAACGGAATCTCATGGTGATGTACTAGTGAGCTCACTAGCTTGTCAATGCGGTAGGGTTGACAAGGTAGGGGTTGCTTGAAAAAATGCCTCATAGAAATGGGGTCTCACGGTGATCTACCACATTGACAAGCTAGTGGTACATCCTTGGTGAGACCACTATGAACACTAACTTACAATCCCAAAATTACCACATTTTGTAAACATGTCTATGAAAACATTATTGTCAAACAATTCACATTCCTTGTCCATGCTTCCATTTTGAGCCTATGTTGCAATCATGGCATGCCACATGACCACATTTCTTTAAGGCATTCCATCCAAAAATTCATGTGAGCACTAACAAGCTAGTGAGCTCACTAGCTTGTCAATGCAGTAGGGTTGAAAAGGTAGGGGCAACATGAAAAATGCCTCATAGAAATGGGGTCTTATGGTGATCGGTAGGGTTGAAAAGGTAGGGGAAGCATGAAAAAATGCCTCATAGATACCCCATTTATATGAGGCATTTTTT
>VDFB02191251.1:33113-64213 GCA_007258455.2 Sequoia sempervirens
TACCGCATTGACAAGCTAGTGAGCTCACTAGCTTGTCAAAGGTACCACATTTTGCATACATGTCTACAAAAAAATTATTGTCAAACAATTTTGATGCCTTGTCCATGCTTCCATTTTGAGCCTATCTTGCAATCATGGCATGCCACATGACCACATTTATTTAAGGCATTCCATCCAAAAATTCATGTGACCTTTGTCTATGCTAGAAATACTCTTCTACAGGATGATTGTTAGTATTTTGTATGAAGACTTGAATGACATATATTTCATTTATTTGTATGGATTTATTGTTTATGAACTAATATTTGTCTCATTATCATGCTACAGGATAAATTATCTGCCATGCCGAGGAAACGAAGAAGAAATAAACCAACAGAGGAAGGTACACAACTAATAAAACAAATAAAAAGAATGGATGAGGGAATATCGTCAAATGAAGAAATTGGATATGATTGATGAAAACAAGCCAGTTGAAGAGGAACCTCAACCATAAAAAAGAGAAAAGTCATTGGCAGCATAAAGGGCATGAATGCAAAAGCATCGTGCTAGGACAGATTTGAATACTATAGTTGGAGACACACCCTCTATTGCAAGTGAATACGAAGGGACACCATCTACCGCAAGTGAATATGGAGGGACACCATCCACCACATCTCAAGTTGAGAGTACATCATCACTCGCATTTGAGGAAGGAGGACACCATCACCCCCATGTCAACCTCAAGGTATGTCATCTATTCCACCCTCAGTCGAAGGTATGTGATCTATACCATCTCACTTAAATATTGATGAAATTCCTAATGTTGAGATGTATGTACCTAGGAGAACACCACCTAGAATTTTGCATAGAAATCCAAAGTATTTGATTAATATTGATGAGAATATTTTGTAGCCAATAGAAGGTAAGATTCCAAAATGAACTTGTAGAAGATATGCCGATAATATTTAGAAATTGTTCTTTGAAAGGCTAAATGAGATTGCAAGATGTCAACTATTTATTGAAATGATGTGAGGTATAAAGTATAGAAACATCATGAAGATTCTTGGGTTGAGAACATCGAATGCTTCAAGTGAAAATACTATTGTGAAGAATCTAATTGATGTTTATGAGAGTGTGGATAAGACCTCACGCTCAAAGGATAGTAATGTCACCCGACGTGTCATTACATTGACTTTGGTGAGTAGTCAAACAAGGAGATCTTGTCTCATTAGAAAGATGAGTCAACAATTGAGAATTAATAGAAAAACTTTATCAAGAGCCATTCAAAGGTGCCAAAGAATTGAGGGCATCAATTCAAATAAATTATGGACATTCTCAAGGAGGCTTCCATGAAAAAATAAACTAGTTGTTGAAGCATTGAGAACACTAATTGAAGACTATCAGAAAAATAAGAAAAGGCCATCTCTGAATCAAAGGGATGTGGTAAGAAGGAGAATCATTAGTCAGAACTGTGAGCCACATCCAAGGCATTTTTTAGATACGACTCATACGCAATTTTTTCATAAATTTCAAGAGGATTATCCTCAAATTCAAAATTTTCAAAGATATTTTGAAATGCTTAAACCTTTTTATGTCAAGATAATTTACACACGCACTACTTGTTGTTGTAGATTACATATTAAGTTCTCTAACCATTATGATGTTTATCGTTCTATATGTTTATATTTGTATATTAACGATGTTTTTCAATATTGTGGCATACATGCCCCACTAACATCTTCAAAAGAGTTCTTATCAAAAAAATTATGTGAAAGAGAGGATGGGCAAATATTCTACAGGAAACTATGTTTGGATGGTTCATGTCAGCGTTGTGGTGGCTTGCAATGTATGCCAGTATGTCAACATATGGAAAGCACATATGTGGTGGGAAAACAACTAGTAGAGTTTGGGAAGTATAAAACAGTGGCATACGTTACAAAAGATGGTAATCAAGCAAAAATGTGTGATTTGGTTATTTAGAAGATTCCAATGTATTAGTTTATGTCTACATTTCGTGACACTAGTGTATGAGTATGCAAGGCATAACCATAGAGCTCGATGATTGGACTTGCAATTCAAGTTATTCAAGGACACCTTTCCAGTTGGTAGCTTAGTTTTAATGGTTGACTTTGGAGAGAACTACACTCTACAGCCACAACATGAGGTGCAGTCACAGTATTATAACTCCACATAGGTTTCTATATTTATGCTCATAGCATTCATTCATGCAACTGCTAGTATAGAGGACCAAAGGAAGGTATTGAGGGAGTAACACTTTTATATTAGTGATGATTGCACACATTCTCTAGATTTCGTGCAAGGTTGCTTCCAGTTGTTTTACAGTGATTTGGCTTAGATGGGCATAACATATGGTCAACATATCATATAGTCGAATAATTGTGCATCATAATTCAAGAACTCACGCATGTTCTATTGGTTGAGCAAGATGCATGTCATTATAGGTGTTCAACATATGTGGAACTTTTGTGAGGTAGGGCATGGAAAGGGGAAGAATGATGGTGCAAGAGCATGTGTCAAAAGAGTATTAGCATGAAAAGAGTTAAAGTATAAAAACAATGCAAAGTTGATAGATGCAAAATCAATCATCGAGTAGTGTAATGCTTCGATGGGTCTAGGTAATGAAGGTAAGTCTTTAGTTCATAGATTTTTTTGGTTGATGGATGATACTAACATTGCACCATATGAGGATTGTTGCACTAACAATATCAAGTGAGCTACACTCTTTCCTTAGCTCAAATGCAGGTTCATGGAGTATCCATATGTGGAAGATGGTGTGCTTTTTTTCTTCATGTACAATGCAAGCCTGGGATGAGTGTGAGTGAAAGGAGTGGGTTGAGAAATGTTGGTTAAGTTATCTTAGCCCACCTCACACATATCGCCCTTTGACGGCATTGGAACTAACACAGATGGAATCATCAGTTGACTTTGACCACATATCAGACCTAGTTCAACCAAGTAATATATCTACTTGCATAGTTTTTAAAATTCCTATTATTATCTTACTTTGTAGTGTATTTGTAATGTTGACTAATTTCATCTAATTTGTTGCACATATCAATGTAGGGCATGTTTATGCAATTATTGCAAATGAAGATGATGATGATGAGGAACGATTATTACTTGTGCCATTGTGTAGAGGCCAAAAAGAAATTGGAGGCCCTAGTTATAGATGGAAAAAACATCGAATACCCTACAGGCTCAGTTGTTGTTACTAGAACGTGGCTTAGAAAGTACCCACATAAGAGTGTTAATGTTTGGTTGTTTCAGGACTTTGACACACATCAAAAGATTCTTCATTAATTGAACCTTGTCATGGAATCCAATGTTCATTTGATCAAATATGGGGGTAGACCTTTGAACAAGACCTTGTGGAAGGTGTGTGAGTCTAACCATGAGGCAATACTTGACACAATAAAGAGTAGAGAAGACCTGGATGGTTTGTTGGATTAATTTGTGTGATTCCAATGCTATGATGTCAATGCTATCATCTAATGTTTGTATCATGTATGTAGGTGATTGATGAAGTTATCATAATTGCAAATGTAGCACACTTAATGTTTAGAACTGTGGAAAAGGATACAAAATTCAATGGTATTTTATTTTTTCTCAAAAATATGCAAAAGAAATATGATGTAGGATATTTTCAATAGATTAGTAAACTAAGTGGAAGATTAAATTGTGTTGTTTTTATAACAGGTTACAAGTTTTCAAAGTTTGGAAAGTAATAGTTTGATTACGTTCTATTCATGTTCATCTTCATTACTTCGAGGATCCTCTAAAGTTTAATCTTGATAGATGGGAGGTATGCTTGATATTCATATAAAAATTAATTTTTAAGATATTCAATGGACTAGATTGACTAGTGATAAGTTATAAGATATTGCATAATTGAGCACACAAGTTTTAGATTATTGACATATCACATGTTTATTTGAATTGATTATGTGATTATTAATATTTACAATCTCTTTTCTTTGTTTAGGTGGGAGCTAGTAAAACCAAATAAAGTTATAAAGTATATGCCAAATCCAAGACTAGTAGATGGTACTAGATTATTCATTTTAAATTAATGTCATCATAACCACCTATCGTGTGTAGACATTATAAAAGTGTGTGTGAAGCTTAGCGAGGGAATTTCAAGTTATTCATTTGAAGTTAACCTCATCATGAGCACCTATGATGTAGACATTATAAGAGCATCTTGAATGTATGAGTGACATTGTAAAAATATATGAGAATGAAGTACCTAAGGCATCCTTGAATCCTATTTTTGGTTATTATGAGAGAATCTTATAAGATGAGTTTATGTGCATAAAAATGGGGCACATTGATTCAATATTTGATTTAAGTAGGGTATTGGAATTTACATAGGTTGATTTTTTTCTCATGATTTTTGTATTACCACTTGATAGTTTTGAGAAAGCATTGTGCCTACAAGTACAAGCACTTGGGTGTAATATTGGTGTATGAAGCATATTAGACAATTGTAGCACAAACATAAGAATTAGGATTGCCAAATAAATCTCATTTGATTATAAACATCCTATTATTAATATAGTGAGTGTAATAACCTTTGATGGTTACCAATCATTCTTTTTCTTCTTCTATTCTCTCCCTATTATAACTAGCACCAATTGACTAACTTATTATAAAAACTTCATTTATTAAAACAAATCAACCTAATGATTATATATCAATATCAATATAGCATACCAACTATTCACATAAATATTTAAGAAGTTCAATTTGTAAACACTTTTTATGCATAATGTCATAAAATAATGTCAACATGTCATAAAAATAATCACATTTAAAAGTAATAGAAGCATGTATGACTTGTTAGATGTTCAAGTAACACGAATTAACTCAAGTACCCCACAAGTTCTTCACACATGCTTTCCAACTAAAAATTCATGTCTGCCCTCAAACATTTGTAATTGGGTTTGGGATCTAGTTCCCTAGTGTCTATTTATTGCTGCCATCAAACATTTGTAATGATATTTACTCAAATTTTAGAAGTTATTGCTGCCCTCAAACATTTGTAATTCATGCAGCATAATCCCTAACAATCCAAATTACAAAAGGGCAACAATATTTGACAGCTTGTTACCCAAAGACCATGTTAGTTACGGGAATTTTGTCTAAGGCATTGGAATCACGTATGACACCTCTACAATAACCTCTCTCGGTTTTTGTTATCTTGGAGTTGTTTTCTTGTGGTGTCTTGTTTTCACTTGATAAAAAAAGTGTCAAATGCAAGCAGTGTAAAGTTGTAAAGTGGTGCAACTTTCATTCTACAACTTGTGTGATCAAAAAGACTACTCCAACACATTTGGATGGGTATGTTTATATTAGGCATGGTCCTCTTCCATACCCAAACATGCCGAATCATTCTAAGCTACATTCAACTGACTCAATCCCTTAAGAGTCCAAAGTGTAAAATAGTTGCAATCTTTGATAAGCTATTATTCAGAAAATGTGACACTTACAAACTCTTCGTTTGAGCCTATGAGATCACGTTGGGCCCATCTACAATAACCTCTCTCATTTTTTGTTATATCAGATTTATTTTCCCGTGGTGTCTAATTTTCACTTGATGGAAAAAGTGTCAAATGCAAGCAATTAAAAGTTGCAAAGTGGTGCAACTTTTGTTCTGCAACTTGTATGATCAAATAGACTATTCCAACATGTCCAGATGGGTATTTTTACGGTAGGCATGGTCCTCTTTTGTACCCAAACACGTCGAATCACTTTGACCTACATTCAACTGGCTTGATCCTTTAAGAGTCCAAAGTGCAAAATGGTTGCAATCTTTGACGGAATATTACTCAAAAACTGTGACACTTACAAAATCTATGTCTGAGCCTACGGGATCGTGTTGGGCCCCTCTACAATAAAATTTCTTAGTTTTTTTAATCTCAAATTCATTTTCCCATGGTGTCTAGTTTTCACTTGATGGAAAAAATGCCAAATGCAAGCAATGTAAAGTTGCAAAGTGGTGCAACTTTTATTTTGCAAATCGTGTGACCAAACAGACTGTTCCAACGTGTTTGATGGGTATATTTACACTAGGCATAGTCCTCTTTTGCACCCATACACACTATATCACTTTGAGCTACATTCAACCGACTCAATCCCTTAAGAGTCCAAAGTGCAAAATGACTACAATCTTTGATGGGCTATTACTCTGAAACTCTGACGCTTACAAACTCTTCATCTAAGCCTATAGGATCGCATTGGGCCCCTCTACAATAACCTTTCTTGATTTTTGTTATCTCAGAGTCATTTTCTTGTGGTGTCTAGTTTTCACTTGATTGAAAAAGTGTCAAATGCAAGCAATGTAAAGTTGCAAAGTGGTGCAACTTTTGTTTTGCAACTCATGTGACCAAACGGACTATTCCAACATGTCCAGATGGGTACGTTTACACTAGGAATGGACCTTTTTTGCACCCAAACACATTGAATCACTCTAAGTTATGTTCAACTAGCTTGATCCCTTAAGAGTCCAAAGTGCAAAATAGTTGCAATCTTTGACAGGCTATTACTCGAAAACCGTGATGTTTACGAATTCTTCGTCTGAGCCTATGAGATTGTGTTGGTCCCCTCTACAATAACCTCTCTCTCGGATTTTGTTATCTCAAAGCCATTTTCCTATGGTGTCTAGATTTCACTTGATGGAAAAAGTGTCAAATGCAAGTAGTGTAAAGTTGCAAAGTGGTGCACAACTTTCATTTTGCAACTCATGTGACCAAATAGACTGTTCCAACATGTCTGAATGGGTACATTTATGCTAGAAATGGTCCTCTTTCACACCCAAACGTACCGAATCATTCTGAGCTACGTTCATCCAGCTCAATCCCTTAAGAGTCCAAAGTGCAAAATGGTTGCAATCTTTGATGGGCTATTACTCAGAAGTCATGATACTTACGAACTCTTTATCTGATACTACGGGATCACGTTAGGCCCATATACAATAACATCTCTCATTTTTTGTTATCTCGGAGTCATTTTCCCATGGTGTCTAGTTTTTACTTGGTGGAAAAAATGTCAAATGTAAGTAGAGTAAAGTTGCAAAGTGGTGCAACTTTCATTCTGCAGCTCGTGTGACCAAACAGACTATTTCAACATGTCCAGATGGGTATGTTTATGCTAGGAATGGTCATATTTCACACCCAAACATGTCAAATCACTCTGAGTTACGTTCAACCGGCTTGATCCCTTAAGGGTCCAAAGTGTAAAATGACTACAATCTTTGATGGACTATTACTCAGAAACCGTGATGCTTACGAATTCTCTGTCTGAGCCTACAAGATCACGTTGGGCCCCTCTACAATAACATCTCTCAATTTTTTTATCTTGGATTCATTTCCCCTTGGTGATTACTTTTCACTTGATGTAAAAAGTGTTAAATGCAAGCAGTGTAAAGCTACAAAGTGGTGCAACTTTTATTCTGCAACTCGTGTGACCAAACGGATTGTTCCAATGTGTCTAGCTAGGTACATTTATGCTAGGCATGGTCCTCTTTCACACCCAAACATGTTGAATCAATCTTGTCAACAATCGAAAAGAGAAACATTCACACGATAGACATTGACAAGATTGAGTTTTCCACACCAAAAGCATATGATCATCCTCAAGTCTAGCAAGGGCAAGGCATTTTTAATTATCCTTCTTTCCCTTACAACAATATACAACTAGTTGAAAATGCGTTCAATGTTGGAATTTGGAAACATTTTATTTTGTCATCAATTAACAACTTTGGTTGTTAAGCATTTTGTCATTTTCATTTGAAATGATTTGTTATGCTTGAAAATTGGAGTCTAAGAGAAACAAGTGATACTCTCACATAAATTTATTATTTGGTGTGATAAATAAAGTTTTCACCCAAATCCATTTCTTATTTGTATTATAAATTATAAAGCTTTCTCCCAAGTCCATTTCCTATACAAAAATTAATATTGCAAAAAGTTGACATATACATCTTTTGACATGTTTATATGGTGATGGATCAAGAACATAACAATTCATTATGTATTGTGAGGATTATGTTGTGAAAATGTTTAAAGACTATTGAAGATAAATGTTTGTATGATAATGTGTCAAGAAGTTAACTAGTCATCATCTACTATGAATATTATGTTTTGTAAGTGTTGTGCAGATTATGTATCATTTGCTTAATTGAGTTGTTACAATCAAAAGATTAAATATACTGGAATCTTTTTATGAAACATCACATGGAATACCAATTGAAAATGTGTCTTTTGCTTTTAGATAAAGTAATTGATGGAACTCTTTGAATTAAACTAAATTGAGATATGTAAGAACAAGGGAGCACAAGGAAATACATTGCTCAAGGATCTTAAATAAGACTTCTTACCAAATTTGAAAAAGCATGATAAGCCCATGGTTGAAAATATTGTAGTGATCAAAGTGGGTACTAATTATATATTATATAGATCATAATTTTTCTTTATATTTAAGATCTTCTAAGTTTGGCAATGGTTTCACCAAGCTGTGAAGGGTGAACTATTGTTTATTCAGTTATGCCTATGTGGGTTCATTTGCCTTATCTCCCATTAAAATTTTGGGTGGATTACTGTTTTAAAAGTATTGGGAATGCTTTGGGTATATTTATATCCATCGATCCGATGGACATAGGAATATATCAAAGGGGTTTCTTGACAAAGTTTGGTTGATAATTGGGGAGCGAGCATGGAAACAAGCCATTGATTATGAAAATGTTAGTGTAGAATATTCTGCATAAAATATTCCTTTAGATAAGTTTGCTAGTTGTTAGATTTTTAGGATAATGATTGCTTAGTTGTGCAATCTTGCACAACACACGGAGTTGCATGCCTATTTTCTAGTTGGCAGTTTCCATTTTAGAAGGATCATCTCTTGATATATATTATACTCATTCTAAAGCAATTATCAAGTTAATAATCAGTGCATTTATTTATAGTTAATCTTTTCTTTTTAATTTGTGCAATTTTGTAATTTGTAACTCTACTAGTATTCCTGGAAATATTGAAGTTGTTTAGTATCAACTAATAAATTTCTTTAGCATCAATCAATAAATATTCAAGACAAACCATGAAGGACAACAATGAGCAATGCTACGGATAACCAATTAATAAGTATACAAGTTAATAATTCAAGCATGCATGTGAATAAGTGAAGCACAAGTACTCAAATACATGTAAGCCTTGAAGTATACACATGAATACATAGTATACGCATTAATGCAAAGTATATGCATGAATACAAGGTATACACATGAAAACACGTAAGTCACAAAGTATACATTGGAATACACATAAGTCACAAAGTATACATGTAAGTTGTAAAGTATACACTTGAATACATGTAACTCATATCTATTGAACCATAGATTTATAATGCAAATATCGACACTATCGATAAAAAAAGATGTGTATTAACCAAATAGTCATGTAGGTATACATCAATATATGTCGATATAAGTATAAAATATATACAAAATAGTCATATAGGCTTACGGGAATTCCATATAGGCATACAATGTCAAATATATGCAATAAAAAATATGTACAAAAATGTCATATAGGCATACAACAAAGGGCTCTGGAATCAAAAGTCATTTCTCTCCATGCTCTCAAAATAAACTCTTGCCCTTTGCTTGTCAGTCGAATGGTGATAAGTCTATTACTTGTTTATTTTGAGGTCGAGGAGTGCATCTGGTGCTCCTCCTAAGGTTTAGTTCTTGGTCAAGCTTTATCTGTTACAAATAACAAGTAAAGATATTAATATATAGAAATTAAATTATAAACAATGATATATTTAATAAAATAATCACTTACCGCCACTAGACGATCACTCTCCTCGAGGGAAATATTTGCATGCCTATGCTATGCCATGTTGAAGCCTTGTAGAAACCATCCAAAGAGAAATTAAACTACGAATCAATAATGGTTTGATTTTTCACTAACTAACAACTATAACAACAAATGTAAATTGAAATTTAGTAATATGCCTCATACCTTCATGAGAGGCATCAAGGAGTCTATAGCAGAAGAAACACCAAGTACCATTGCCCTATGAACATGTGGAGGTGTATCCGCTTCCAACATCTGAAAATAAAACAACAAATTATTCAATCACGAAAACTACAATAGTGATGCACATCATGGCTTATAATGTATGAGATAATGAACAAAAATTTGAGTACTTATTGAACTATATATTTTTGACTATTATGCTTACTATTTTCCCTATCCATAGCTCATTTGAAAGCACCTGTTTTAGGATTTTATCCATAGTAGTAAGGTGGTGAATCATTTGATAAAATGCTTTGGTATACATGTATGAAAACTATGGTAGCATAAAGAAGGCAGTGAACTATTTGAAAAAATGCCTCAAAGAAATGCAGTCTCATGTTGATGGAATTCCATTCAAAGGCTTTTTTTGTAATGGAATTCCATCAACATGAGACTGTATTTCTTTGAGGCATTTTTTCAAATAGTTCATTGCCTTCTCTATGGTATTATGCTGGGATGGGGTGGATGGTATAGTGTTCTCTTGGTTATGAGATGGAGGGCGATCATGACATGAAGAGGGAGGGGTGGCGATATGAACAAGTGGAATAAAAGGTGGAAGGTTCCATGGATTGGTAAATTGAGGATGAGGATGAGGATGAGGACCTTGAAAGGAATTTGGAGGGGAATTTTGGCTAAAGGCTTGGTTTCTATTCTTTAGGTAGGTAGTTTTTTGAAAAAATTCCTCAAAGAAATGTGGTCTCATGGTGATGGAATGGCATTCCATCACTATGAGACCACATTTCTTAAAGGAATTTTTTCATACTCATTGCCTTGACTATAATATTGCTTACTATTATGCTTTGATAGATTTTTTCCAAGCATCCATAGTTTGTTGGAAAGCACCTATTTTAGGCTTTTAGCCATAGTAGCAAGGAAGTGAGTAGTTTGATAAATTGCTTTGGTACACATGTACGGAAAATGTGGTAGCATAGAAAAGGCGGTGAGCTATTTGAAAAAATGCCTCAAAGAAATGTGGTCTCATGGTGATGGAATGGCATTCCATCACCATGAGACCGCATTTCTTCAAGGCATTTTTCAAACTACTCACTACCTTGCCTATGTTATTGCTTACTATTATGCTTTGGTAGATTTTTTCCAAGCATCCATAGTTTTTTGGAAATCATAGGTAATTTAGGCTTTTAGCCGTAGCAAGGAAGTTCAAGTAGTTTCACTTACTATTATGAAATTTGCATCACCATGAGACCACATTTCTTTGAGGAATTTTTTCAAGCTAATCATTGCCTTGTCTATGTTATTGCTTACTATTATTCTTGATAGATTTTTTCCAAGCATCCATAGTTTGTTGAAAAGCACCTAATTTAGGCTTTTAGCCATAGCAGCAAAGAAGTGAGTAGATTGATTAAATGCTTTAGTAGACGTGTATGGAAAATGTGGTAGCATAGAAAAGGCGGTGAGCTGTTTGAAAAAATGCCTCAAGGAAATGTGGTCTCATGGTGATGGAATGGAATTCCATCATCGTGAGACCACATTTCTTCGAGGCATTTTTTAAAACTACTCACTACCTTTTCTATGCCATTGCTTACTATTATGGTTTGATAGATTTTTTCCAAGCATCCATAGTTTGTTGGAAAGCACCTATTTTAGGCTTTTAGCCATAGCAGCAAGGAAGTGAGTAGATTGATAAAATGCTTTGGTAGACATGTATGGAAAATATGGTAGCATAGAAAGGCAGTGAACTGTTTGAAAAAATGCCTCAAAGAAATGTGGTCTCATGGTGATGGAATGGCATTTCTTCGAAAGATTTTTTCAAACTACTCACTACATTGTCTATGCTATTGTTTACTATTATGCTTTGATATATTTTTTTCCAATAATCCATAGTTTGTTGGAAAGCACCTTTTTTTAGGCTTTTAGCCATAGTAGCAAGGAAGTGAACTATTTGATAAAATTCTTTGGTAGATATGTATGGAAAATGTGGTAGCATAGAAAAGGAGGTGAGTTGTTTGAAAAAATGCCTCAAAGAAACTAGGACATCACCATGAGACCACATTTCTTTGAGGAATTTTTTCAAACAACTCATTGCCTTGTCTATGCTATTGCTTACTATTATTCTTTCATATATTTCTTCCAAGCATCCATAGCATAGACAAGGTAGTGAAGTGTTTGAAAAAATGCTTCAGTAAAAACTGGTCTCATGGAATGTCATGACAAGCAAATGCAATTGGTAGCTACTCCTAGTTATTACTTATGCTATGTGAAGTAATTGCATCACTGCTTATGTTGACTTTCTAAACAACTATATTGTAGTTAAAATTTTGTCATCTATCAATATCTAACTTTATTAGTTATGCAATGTGAAGTAATGCTCTGAGTTTCAAAGATGTGCAATGCAATGTAATCAACGATATGAATATAAACTACACAAATCTATTAAGTACAATTAATTAGTTAAACTCTTTATTCTATTACCTAAGTAAAAAAAATTCGAACTCCATCGGCATTGGGAGGTGTTCCCATGAAACCTCCAATATTATCCTATTCAACATCCAAAATCAAATATTAGAATGTCATTCATATAATAATGCTATTCACATGTAATAAATTTATAATTGTTTACTAGTTACATACCTCAACGGTAGATGTAATGGAGTAATAAACAGGTGGAAGGCCGGTGTATCCAATATCAACACTGTGACCCTGAAATTTTATTACAATCATTTTAAACTATATTAGTTAATCTTGCATTTCAAAAATGAAATTTAATAAATTAAATTCAATGAACATGCTAACATTTACTTGAGTATCGATGTTGAAATCCTCATTCAAAATTTCAATTTCCATCATCATCTTCATAGCTACAGAGATATCCTATGCACCAGCCTCTTGAGTGTATGTGGGGTCATATGTACAAGTCGACCCACAAACCTGATAAGAATGGGGTAGAAACCTATCCCTCAAAGACTCCCTTGGATGGCACTGTACTATAGGATTGGCATGTTGGATGATACTATAGGTCAAAGAGCTTATAGATTGCAAATTTTCCACCTTAGCACTCTCCTTTATGACGGAAGGGATAACAACGTGCTCACGATTTAGCCTAGTGAGAGCTTGCATGGCTTGTCATTGAGGATCTAGTCATGCACCAAGTCTATCCTATGTCGACCACCCACCTCTCCCCTGAAAGTCCCTCATATTAAAATAGTTGGGGATTTTGTTGAGGATGAGAACTCACAATAGAGTTTTCTCAAGAAATATTGGGGGACTTTGCAATTGTTGCATGGTGGATAGTCAAAAACCATGTACCACCTATCCCAAAAATTGTTCTTAATCCCTTGGTGGTGGCACCAATGAATAGGAAACCTCTTGGCATTAAGATTAAGATTTTGATTTGTGCCTAGGTCAGTGAATAGTGAGTACAAATCATATTTTGTAATTTTTTCATCTTTTACTTCTTTATATGATAATTTATCTACGTAAAAATTCTTAGATGCCTGCCTCCTATCTTCCCAACCACTTAATTGTTTGTTTATTTCATCTACATGTTTTAACATTTCTTGAAGTGAACTCGCAAGTGTTCTTCTTTCCATGGTTTAACTTACTCGATCATTCAACCTCATGATTAACTCCTCAATCTATTTTTTATTATTTTCAATTACCTCCATTAAATTTTGTTGAGTGCCAAGAGGATGTTGAGGAATTGGCGAAGGAGATTGTTGTTGTGGTTGTTGAGGAATTTTTTTAGGTGCTTCTTGCTATGGTTGTTCAATATTTTGAGGATGGTTTTCAGGTTCATTGATATTTCCTACAAATTAAACAAATGAATGTAAAAAACAACCTAAAATTACCTATTTAAGAACAAATTCACAAAAAAAAACAACGCTTACTTGTTTGACCTCCCTGTTGATGTGGTGGCATCCTGGCAATGAAATTGCAACAAATCAGTGAAGAAATCACAAGTTAAGCTCCTTCCAAAACACAATCACGCAAATGCAAGGTTTCTTGGTTGCAAGCTTGAAAAAACATAGTGAGAATAAAATGAACTTGTTTTCTTTTTTTGTTTTAATGAGCTATAATACGTTCGAGTTATAATTCAAGCACATTATAGGCTCGATGTGACCAAACCTTTGTCTTGGTCACACCAAGCCATAACATGAGCGCATTATAACACACTAGCGTTATAGCCTATCAAATTATTTTTGAAAATTTGGCCACTTTTTGGACCCCCATCTTTGTGCACCTGCCCCTTGATAAACTTTTTTTAGAATATTTAGGATCCATAGGGACATCAATAGTATCCTCAACTAGGAGTGTTCTATAGTCTACAAGACCAGGAATAGTAAAGTTTTTATGATCATTTAAAGGAGAAATTTCATCATTTGCAATCATAATGGATTCACCAAGATAATCTTGAGTATTCAAGTGATATGGGAATCGAAGTTCATAATGATAAGAAAGTAAAGTAGAATAGGCACCTAAGAACTCTACTAGACCCTCCTCTAAGGGGAAAATTTCTAGAGGAGTTACATTATGATCTACATTATCAACAATAAGCTCTGAATGAATAAGATTAAGTGAAGTTCAATATATGAAGAAATTGTATTTACATTTAACCATTGTTTTTCTTTAGAGGTTGTAGGGCGATATCTCAGTCCTAAATTAGAGCCATGTTGATTAGGCTCTAGTGGAATTTTGATACCTTGTTCATTATGTCCAAAACCTTCCCCCTTATAACCAATTTTTGAAAGATATTAAATCCTAAACCATAATGTGATTGTAACTCCTCAAAAGAGGGAGGATCAACGTTAACTACATAGTCAATATGATATGCATAATTACAATTATCAACCACATTATCATGTGATGTAGAAGAATAATCATCTTCGATAGCAAGTGCGAATGATATTTTTAGGATGTCAAAGTGAGTGGGATTGAATTTATATTCTCCAATGAAGGATGGTTTAAAGTGTGAGGAACTCCAATCATCACTAGGACATGTGTTTCCTATAGAAGAAGAAAGATTTGAAAAATCCTCAAGTTAGAAGAAACATAATCCATAAAAGGAATAGGAGTGGTAAAACCATCCTAAGGAGTACCAGAAGATGTTATTACAAGCTTAAGAGAGAATGAAGGAATTAAAATTTTAAAATTAGGAGGAATTGAAGACAAAATCACCTCAACCATTTCATAATAGTGAACACATCGAGGCCAACCTTGACTATAATTACTATATTATCATTAATAAATTTAATAGAGTGATGTAAGGTAGACAAGACTGCACCCATAGCGTGGATCCACAACCTTCCTAGAAGCAAATTGTATAACTTAGAATGCCTAGAATTACATATATTAAGGTGGGAATGGTAACGGGTCCTAGGTGCAAAGGAAAAATTATTCTACCTAGAGCTTGTTGACCAACATTATCAAACCCGTGAATAAATAAAGATGTCGTTGCTCGAGAACTAGTATCTATATTAAGCTTAGGTAGGAGATCCTTGCTACAAATTTTGAGTGTTGAACCAATATCAAGGAGAGTGTGTCTAATACCTATATTCTTTATGAACACTTATCATTAAAGGATTAGCTTGAATTTGCACTCCTAGAGAAGGAAGTTCATGTGGATAGAATGTAATATTTTGTAATAATGCGATCTACTATTTTTTTTCTTTCAAGCTAATAAATGTTCATTCATTAATTTGTATACTCAAGTACTTCTATCCATATGGGCTAGGTATTCATCAAAATTTAAGACAAACATCCAACCTTACAAGTTAGACATATGTTCATGTAGAAGATGAATTCATCTATCTATTCAGGATCTAGGCATCCACCAAAATGAGTCTAAAAATATTGGTATACACTCTAGCCAGAGTCTTAGACTCATCAAGACTATGTAGATCTTGATTCACTTCCTTGAAGACCACACTTCCCCTTTGGAAGTGTACCAAGGTCGACGTCATTAAGGGGTATGTAATTTAATATACAAAGGCTTGAAATATCATCTCAGGGAGATAAAGTGAATATGTTTGGGATTCCTTCTGAGTATACGATAATTTATTTTAACTAATGATTTCTTCTCAAGACTATATTGAAGAGTTTATTTATGAGAATAATTTACTTAACTTATAAGTTGAAAATTCTACTTTAAAAAGTTCTTAACCTCACACTTGAAATCTTGTGTATTGGGAACATCCTTCATTAACCACATTGCCTACATACACCTCTTCCAAATGAGATCAAGGAGTATATATATAATTCCAGTTTCTATTCTATGTTTCATGTAACTACATGAGTGGCTACACAACCCTTTCTAGGGTCCAGTTTCCCCACACAGTGCTATGTTGGTTGCCACCCACTTGGGTGAATAGGGACAAAAAACTAATTTAAAATATACTAAACAAGCACACTCCAAGAAGGTGTTTGATATTGAGATTGATTGTAAATTCTTCCATATTTACCCATAACCTAACTTTGTTTTCACCTTGTTCAATAGTTATTGATTTATTCTCTTGGTTACTAGATACCCAGTTCTTAAGAAATTTACTCAATCAATTCAAGATTCTTTTACTCACAAAGTCCAATCAGTTTAGCATGTCTAACTATAACTAGTTCATTCAACCTTGATCACTATATGATCAACAAATCAATAAAACATAACCTTAATTATTTAATTGAAGTAATTTTATTATGGAACAACTTACCATTAGTTGGAAATGTGGTGCAGGAGCACCTTATGGATTTCATGCCTCCATGAGGTAATTTTTTATTTTTGATTCAATTTTGATGTTTCTATATTTTAATAAGGTCTAATAGACCATTTTGATGTAATTTGCGTCATTTGGAGTCCATAGGGTTAATATTGCAAATTTTGTAAAAAGTTGTCAAGTTGAAAGTTGCAAAAGTGCAAAAAAATGCAAAGTCAAGGAAGTTGAATGGTTGGGACTCCAAAATTTGGTTGAAACAGTTGGGTTGGAATTGTATATGCTTAAATAAGATTGAAAGGGTTGAAACAAGGTTGTTGAAGAATTTTTGTACGTTCAAGCAATGAATAAACATTGAATTTCTGCATTTTCAACACATTTTATGTTGTTCCAGAGAGTTGTACGGCCTTGTATGGCTGAGTATGGCCCTGAAACTTACATGGATGGAAATAAAATTTAATTTCATGAGTTTTTTGTTCTTACCATAAATTTTGAAATGGTCTTTTAAGTTGTTTAATGGTTGAATCTTTCCAGCTACACAGTTTAGAAACTAGGGTTCCCTACAGGTGTACTTAGTTGATATCTTGACTTCCCATAGTTGGAAATTGATGAAAATTGGTGTGAAGGTCTTTTTTTATGCTTTCAAAAACTCCTCCAATTGAGAAGTCTTAATTCTTTGTTTTGTGCAAGTTGGGGTGATTCCCTAGTTGTCAAAATTGAGTGTTTTGGGTGAAAGTTGGTGGTTAAGGATTGGTAAATGTTGAAAACTCTTGGGGAAGAATATTTTGATGATTGTTTAAGCATTTTCAGACTTTATGAAGCATTGTTTATGCATTGGTAAAGTACAAAGGTGTTGGGAAGTGGGATTTTCAATAAACCCCCTTGAAACTTGTCAAAAGTGAGGGTTTTGTAACTTGATGACTTAGTGGGCGTTTCCCATTCTCAAAATTGTTGATTTGGGATATTTGAGACCTTTGGAAGGTCTGAGTAGATTTTTCAATTGGGAAGGTGATTGGATAGGTGTTGCTTTGTAAATGTGGCCTAATTGGCCTATTGAAGGACAGTGTAGCAGCAATCATTTGGATGATATCCTCCAAAACAAAGGTATGTGGTTTTGAGATATGTTAAAGTAGACAATAATGGGTAGCTGGAATCATAGATAGTTAGTGGGTTTGATGAATATTGTGAGAGATATGCTTGATTTTTCCAGTTTGGACTACTACTAATAAATAGACCTCTTGTGAGTGGGTATTTGGAAAAGTGTGAGTTCAGTGTTTGAGGGAACTTTATTTGGTTTGAGTCAATAATTTTAATGATGTTTAAGGTGGCTTGAGGATTCAATAAGAGGTTTTATGCCATGATCTCATTTTTGGATGTTTTGAATCAAGTGTTTTTTGAAGAGAATGATGAGTCAAAGGTGGATGATTATGAAAGAATTGCTTGAGTTTAGTCAAGTTGTGATTGTTGGAAGGATTTGAACCCTTGCCTTTGCATCAATTGGTATCAGAGCTCAAAATTTTTGGGCAAGAGAGTTTTGTGTTTGTGCAGGCTGAAGAGAGAACCTAGTTTCCAAAAGACTAGGTAGAGGAAAAGAGAAGAGACCTAGGTAAGGCAAAGACAAGAGGAAGAAAGGTTAAAGGGACTTCCTTGAAGAGAAGATGGATTTGTTGAAAAGGTACATGTAGGTTGGGGGTTCACAAATGAAGAAGCAAGAAGAAAAAGATAGGAAGAGGAAAGAGGAAAAGATGAGGCAAATAGAGGTTGAGTAAGAAATAAGAGAAATAAGGAAAGCTATGGAAGAGATGAGAAGAAGGATGGAAGATGAGATGGAGTAGTTTCTCAAAAAAGCACTCAGTTTGGCACTTGACAATGAAGAAGAAAGTTGTATGGCCCATTAAGAAGATAGTTCAAAGGAGAAGACAAGTGAAGATAATAGAGGAAGAAGAAGAACAAACAAAAATAGAAGAAGAAGAGCACTTAGAGATTGCATCCATATCAAAGTTTGAAGGCACGAAGATAACAAAGGTGAAGGATGAATTGATTTTGGAGGGAAATGATGAGTTGGTGTCAAGACCTAATGTTGAAGAAAAGGATGAAATGATATTGCAAAGGTATGGTGATGTAATGTTTTCTTCATTATTTGCAAAGGAGGATAGTATTTTTTCTATTTCTTTCATATCAAATATTGGTAGCCTTGAGAAAGCAGCATATAGAGGGGTAGAATATCAGATGGGAGAGAAAAACAAAGATGCAAAGATCATAACTACATTGCAAAGGCAAAAGGACAAGGAAGACATCTATCACTTTCTTGTTGTGATAGCAATTTTGAAGAGAAACAAACTAAAAGTCAAGATGAAATAGGTCATGGAAGAGGAGCAAGGTGCTGAGACAGAGATTGGGATACATCAAAGCGTGAAGGATCAAATTCACAGTGACAAGACAGTTAGAAGGCTAGTTTTCTTTGACAAGTTGAAATCAAAAGTGAAAATGAAGACCAATGGGAGTTGTTTCAAAGAGGACAAGAGGCATAGCATAGATGAAATCAAGGAGGAGCATTCAAAGGATGAAGACCTGTTACTACCCTCAATCCAAGAGGGCTTGAATTTTCTTTTGGCCGGGAGTTTGGTGTAGGAGCACCTTATGGATTTCATGCCTCCATGAGGAAACTTTTGATTTTTTATTATATTTTGATATTTCTACATTGTAATGAGGTCTAATAGACCATTTTAATGTAATTTGAGTCATTTAGAGTTCATAGGGTTAATATTGCAAATTTTGTAAAAAGTTGTCAAGTTGAAAGTTGCAAAAGTACAAAAAAATGCAAAGTCAAGGAAGTTGAACAATTGGGACTCCAAAATTTGGTTGAAATGGTCGGGTTGGCATTTTATATGCTTAAATAAGCTTGAAAGGGTCGAAACAAGGTTGTTGAAGAAGTTTTACATATGTTCAAGCAATGAATAAACATTGAATTTCTACATTTTTAAAACATTTTTTGTTGTTGCAGAGAGTTGTACGGCATTGTACAATTGATTACGTCCCAGACACTTACATGGATGGAAAGAGAATTTAATTTCAGAAGTTTTTTGTTCTTACCAGCAATTTTGAAAAGGTCGTTTAAGTTGTCTAATGGTCGAATCTTTCCAGCTACCCAGTTGAGAAACTAGGGTTCCCTACAGGCATAATTAGTTGATATCTTGACTTCCCACAGTTGGAAATTGATGAAAATTGGTGCAAAGGCTTTTTTTTATGCTTCCCAAAACTCCTCCAATGTAGAAGTCTTAATTCTTTTTTTTGTGCAAGTTGGGGTGATTCCCTAGTTGTCAAAATTGAGTGTTTTGGGTGAAAATTGGTGGTTAAGGGTTGGTAAATGTTGAAAAATCTTGGGGAAGAATATTTTGATGATTGTTTAAGCATTTTCAGGCTTTATGAATCATTTTTTATGCATTGGTAAAGTACAAAGGCGTTGGGAAGTGGGATTTTCAATAAACCTCCTTGAAACTTGTCAAAAGTGAGGGTTTTGTACTTGATGACTTAGTGGGTGTTTCTCATTCTAAAAATTGTTGATTTGGGATATTTGAGACTTTTGGAGAAGGTATGAGTAGATTTTTTCAATTGGGAAGGTGATTGGATAGGTGTTGCTTTGTAAATGTGGCCTAATTGGCCTATTGGAGGACAGCGTAGCAACAATCATTTGGATGATATGCTCCAAAAAAAAGATATGTGGTTTTGAGATATATTAAAGTAGACAATAATGAGTATCTATAATGATAGATAGTTAGTAGGTTTGATGAATATTGTGAGAGATATGCTTGATTTTTCTAGTTTGGACTACTACTAGTAAATAGACCTCCTGTGAGTGGGTATTTGGAAAAGTGTGAGTACAGTGTTTTGAGGGAACTTTATTTGGTTTGAGTCAGTCATTTTGATGATGTTTAAGGTGGTTTGAGGATCCAATAAGAATTTTTATGCCCTGATATCAATTTTGGATGTTTTGAATCAAGTGTTTTGTGAAGAGAATGATGAGTCAAAGGTGGATGATTATGAAAGAATTGTTTGAGTTTAGTCAAGTTATGATTGTTGGAAGGATTTGAACCCCTGCCTCTACATCAAAATTTTCCACTAGAAATTCAAATATGCTTCATTCTTATTTCAAGGAAAACTTCTTAGATTTATCTTTAATATATAATTGAAATATTATTAACTTTTAATCAATCAAGATAATTAAGAGACCTTATGCACTCTATAAAAGGAATTAACTAGGACTATCATTAACAATTCAATAGCTAAACAAAATTTAGAACCCATAACTATAAATGATATCACTTGCTAACTATGCACAATATCTTGATAACTATGCAAAACAATAACAACATGGAAATCCAAAAAATAACTATATTGATTCAAATGATAAATTTTATCTCCTAACAAAATAATTGATCAACAAGAATTTAATTATAACATTAGGCACTCATCTTTCCACTAAAAACAACCTTCATGAATGTATAGTCATTAGTATTTCATATCATATATAGACCACTTGCTCTTTTCTAATGATTCCATTTATATCTATCTAGTTAAAGTGGTCTACAAAATTATGCACAAGTAGTTTGATATTGACATAGAAGGATTTTCTCAAGATTAGAAGAAATCTTATCACTAACTTTAGTTAATTGTAAAATATTGAAATAATTATTAAGAGACAAGGATTTTGTAAACAATCTTTATGTAATGGCACTTAAATAAAATATCTTCCTAATGCAAGGAACCAAGGAAATAGTATCATAACCATTAATTATCATGATTCTCCATTTAACATTATAAATCACAAGTATTTCAATTTACTCATTTAAATTACCATGTTTTCCTTATTTAGCATCGTAGTCACAAGTACCTTCAATCTACTCATTTACTATGTGGAATAATAAGAAAAATATAATGTATTCATATGGAATCTCTTAAATTTTTCAAAATTCTCTTTAACCTAATGACTATAACATTAATCAATAGAATAATGAGATAATGCACAATATCTGAAATCAAGTGAAAGAAGAAAACATAGGTTGTACAACAACTACTTCATCAAATCATATTAGATGGTAAATGGATAAAGAAGTATATTTGTATCTATACTAATCCACCTTGTGTGTTAGGTTTAAGTGTACATCGTGTGTGGTCCTTGATTGATTCTACATCCTCAGTGATATATTGATTGAATATGTTTTCATACGTATGACACATGAATTCCTTGAGCTTCCCTATCTCATATTTAATCTTTCATGGTCATAAATAAAGTTACAAATCTTAGTTTTAAATTTTAATAAGTATATTATCCAAAATTTCATCCTTTCCAATGATTGAACTTACACTTAGGTTCATGAATTGGTAAGACCAATTCTAATTTTCTAAACATAAAATACTATACGGTAATCAAAGTATAGGTATTCTTATTAATCATCCAAAGTCCAACATACTACTGCACTCCAGTCTCCTACATAAAACTTAATGAATACTTATTTTCTACCATATCAAAGGGATATATAAAACTATTGTTTTTAATAAATCACTAATTTAGAATACTTAATTAATATCAAATATAAATGAGTCAATTCTATTTAAATATCAATTTGACATCTAAAATAAATTATTGATAGATCATGCAAATAATAACAACTACATAGATATGATCATTAAATTATAGAAATGATAACAATAATGTAAGGTGATATCCACTCAACAAAATATGGTAGCCAAGTATTATCTAGGATGGAAATGACTATAAAATTGATGATAATAACTTAAATAGATGAATAAATAAAATTATAGTTGTGGATTAATCCAAATAATACAAAGATCATGATATAACATTAATAAGAAAAATAATCAATGATTATTCTCAATTACTAACTTGTCATATGAGAAATGACAATATGAAAAATATTAATCAAGCATGATAAAGATTATTTAGAATGATAGAAGCTATCAATTAACTAAAGAGATAACTATATAAACCCATAATCAAGATTATCATTTAATAATAGCTAAGTGATTATCTAAACTATTTGAAGTAGAGTTAATAACAACTTAACTATAGAATAATTTACATTGTCAAAATGATATCGCTTTAACCAAATGTGATCTAACAAGTAATAACTAAACCTAAACATTAACCATACATTTCTTGTGTATTTTCATTATATTAATATTAAACTATAAAAATCTTATTATCATCAAACAAGAAATATTATTAGTCATCAAATTATAAATACTCTTATTATAACATACATTATAATATAATCATTTGAGATAATATATCATAAAACTTGATAAGTTAAGATAGTTATAAATTATCATTTATTAAAGTACCAAAACTTACTATAATTTTATCAATGTTCAATAGAATCCATAATAATATTCATAGCATTCCTTGTAAGTAAAGATTAGTTTAAATATAAGTGATTATTTGAAAATCCAAACTAATATCAAGTTCCTCATGACTCTCAAGACCCATTCACGACCTAGAGACAACTATGTGATCACACACATCTACTTATAACTCATGATAACATCTACTATATTGTTCGTTCCATTAAACTAATATTATTCAACTCATTAAATTGCATAATCCTTATACCATAGGATCGATTAATCTTTATTAAGAAACAAAGCAAAAGAGAACTATTAATAATATTTGAACTTAGTATAAACTCATAGTTATACCATATCAGGTTAGAGACTATCTAATACTTAGATTCACACAAACTAGACATAGATGTATCTGACACTAGGAATGAATATCATTCTTAGAATAGTTTAAGTTTGGAAAAAGGAGAATGTACAGCCTACATTAATGTAGGCATGCATTCGTTTGGTCGAATGTCTCAAAGAAAAGTCACCTGATAATTCCATTGGTAGTATAACATACACAAATTAAATTACTTGAAAAGGCTTTTAAGAACTTTCAAGCAAGATTCAATGGCAGGGGCTAAGTTAAATCCCAAAACCTTTTACAGTACCCAAGACTGCGCTAAAAGGATCTTTTCGAACTAAAAAATATATAAATACAAAATGAGAGAGCATAGATAGAAACATGAACCACTATTTAATATTTTGAGAAGATGAAAAAAATGGGTGGAACTCAGACCAGGCGTGCGAGTACGTAGCAAGTTGCACCCAGGAAAAATCTTCTATAAGTTAACTATGAAGCAAATGGAAACAAAGAGATAGGTGTTTGAAGAGCGAGGAATAAACATTAAATACGTACAAGCTATAAGTATCAACGATATAAACATATTCAAGTTATGGGACGAGAATATAAACATGTATTCAGGCTTTGACTCAATATATAACAATTGATAAGGCATGATACAATTTATGTATAAAGAATGTAATGAAATCAATGTTTCAAACACTCACAGGTTTCTAATATAAGATAAAATGGAATTATGCACAGATTTGATTTGATGAAAGAATTTTGAAAACCTTCATGCAAAAGCAAATTACAGGCATAAAGCTATATTCTACATTCTTTTGCAGTAATGCTTTGATTGGTATACATGCAAAATGTGAAGAGCCTAAGAAACGCGAAAAAAAAAAAAAAAAATTAGTAAAATAACCCAAAATAAAACTCACAAAAGACCATGGTAGGTGGCATACCTCAAGATTCACCCCAAATTTACGTCATATTATCCATGATGCAAAACTAAAATATGGTCATCTTAATGGATGCATGAATTTGTTTACGTAATCACTGAAGTCTCACTCCCAAACTTCTAATTCTTCACACCATGCTAATCCTCCTTCCTTTCTCCAGTTTTCTCCTCGTACAGCCACCCTGTCTTCCCTTTCTAGACCTTAAATGCCTACATACCCAGTTCTTATACTAAATTGAAATGGATCGAGCTCTGGTCCATAAAGAATTTAGACTTTAAATCTGATATTTTCTCCCTCATTTTTGACGGATAGGAAAAACGCACAGACCACGGAAGAGAAATATGAGTAAAGAATGAAGGATGAAGAATGAAATAAGAAGTATCCCCCCTTTTTCAATGGTAAGGAGGTTGTTATATGCGGAGCACTTTTGATCAAGTTTGAGATGGTCCCAAAGCTAAATTACTATGCTTTGATTACCTTATTTTATGCCCACGTAAGTAGAGGTGTTTGCATATCATCAATAGGGGAGAGGGGCCCATAGTGGAGCACCCTAACTTCGCATCTCTCAAAATCTTATGTGGAAATTTCAAATCATTCCCAATTTTGTAAAATAGTTTATTTGGCAACTCATGTGCTTATATATTTCGTTTTAGGGCTACATCACCAAATATGATGCCACATCAACATGTTTTTTGTTGAGGTATCTAAAAAGGCCCCAAAAAAAATGAGACCGATAGTGGTGCACTAAGTCGTGCTTTATTGGTGGGTTGATGTGGCATCACATGATTTGTCAATTTGTGTACTTTATGGATAAAAAGTGTTTTGCAATTGGATATTAAAGTGCTCCACTATGGGGCCCACTGCGGACTACTTCTATCTCCACTATTGGGCCCTGTTCCACTATGGGCCCCTCCCCCCTAGTTGAGTTTTACTTCACTAATCCCATGTCCCCATGTTGCTGCTTAAGTCTATTTTCTGCTTAAAATTAAGCAGTTAAGTGTCCACGTGCAATTTTTTTATTTATGAGAATAGGATAATTTGGAATCTTTTCATATTTTCCTGGAGCAGCAACTGCTTAAGAATTGAAAATAGGTTGTGCAAAAATTGGGGTGCCAAAAATAAGCAGCTGCTACAAATGGAAAAGAATGACATGTGGCTCCATAAATTATTTTGCCTCCTTTTTTATATTTATTTCATTTTTTCCCTCCAATTTTTATCTACACACATTTTATACATGTGAATGCTTCTTTGTGGGGATATAGTTTTGTGAGACACATTTTATACAAATCATTTTATGTTTGAAGAAATCTCGTAGACATTATTGTCCACACTTGTTGCATTTACGAACTTATATTCCTGTTTAGATAGGTAAAAAAATATGTCAATAGTTATTTGCACAGGAAATAATTTTTTATGTTTACACGTCTAAAGTTTGAGTAGATGCTTCACTTCATGTAATTCCTAATTAACCCATGATCATTCCCATTTCTTTATTTTTAGATATATTCTTAAATTTATATGTTTTTTTAATTCCTAGGCAGTTAGTAGTCAAATATTTATTAACAGATCCAATTTAAAAAAAAGTATATAACTGAAAAAAATATTTTTAAATTGACTGCTTAAAAATAAGCAGAAAAAATAAATGGTCATGGGGCCACCAGCTCCACAAAATACTCCTTAAAATTTTGAGCAGCGACTGCTAGCCAAAATAAGCTAAGCAGTTGCATGGGGACCTGCCCTAAGCGATGTGGAATCAACCCTCCTTCCACACAACTCCCTGTCACTTGGTGTGTGGTGCTAAACTCCTTATTAACTTCCACGACTTAGAGTATGGTTCAGTGATTCACTCAATAATGGATTAAACATATGCTATATTTTCTATCATGATTATGAGTATTAAACCAAAATTGCCACATCAGTTCAATTACTATGCAAGGTGACAGGAGAGTGTGGATTTTAAACTCTTAAGTTTTCCTTGATTAGTCCTCACATCCTTGAGTTACTCACCCTAAATTTTAGGGTGGTTGAAATTGCTTAAACATGAGTCTTCTTATTAGTACACGTGTAATTTTTATTATTATTATTATTTTTTATTTATGTAGTGTTGTAAATTGTCATCTATGATAATTTTACATTATTTTTTGCTTCCTCTTAAGTGCATAGACTTAATTGTACACCTAATTTCCTAAACTATGCATTTTTTGGTCCATTTTAACATTTACCGACAAATTTCATGTAAAAAACCAAAACTTTCATTTAATATTTTGTCCTTGACACCTTAAGTCCCACAAAATAGGTCTAGGACATAGTCGCCTAGGGCAACTTAGTCCCCCTATTTTGCCTCCAAAATTGAATATGTCGAAGGTGGCATTTTATTATTTGAATTTCAAATGTCCAATGTTGGCTATCAAGATTTATTTTTTGGGAAATTAGAATAATTGCATATAAATACAGTCATTTCACCATTTGAAAACTAAGTAGAAGAATTAATGATCATGCATTATCAAGAGCAAGAATTATTGTCAAGAGCATTATCAAGCAAGTCAAGAGCATTTTTTTAGATACTTATGGTAGTAATTCAATATCAAAGTATCATGTCAAAGTATATGTGAGTTTGTTCATGTTTATCTTATCATATTATTTTTGAGATCTAACCCTTGTAGGTCTTCAAGCAAATCAAGCCAACATCAATCAAAACCTTGCAGAGATGTGCATGACTTTAGTCCTTCAAGGAAGCCATTTTTCAGTGGTGAATTGCAGGTCCTTGTTGATTCATCATTCATTTATCATTTTACTATCTTTCATTGGCATTGTCATTGTGGAGGTGAAAACACCAACACAGGGTTTGATTGAGGCAATCCCCTACATGGCACAACCTTTCCTCTCTCTTTGAATGTGCAGGTTTCATATTTGAAGAAGATTGGGAGAAGATTGAAGATCATTTATTTATTGTTGTAATCAAACCCTGCATCTTGACAACATATAAAAACTTAGTTATCTCGATAACCGATGAAGATTCGACAGTGTGACAATTGGAAAAAGAAGGCTTTGATCCGACATCAGAGGACTGTGAAATCATATTTAGAATCCACCTATTGTGACACAGTTGCCCAAGGTGACTTGGTCCTCAAAAATCAACTCCAAACTTATATCCCAGTTGCACAATACTCTTCTCAGTATATTTATGAAGTCTGAATTTGTTTGCAATTTTTTGTGTCTGTTATATCTGCATCATAATAGTTAATTGCATCATTATCCTAGTCATTTAGTTGCATTTCATTCCAAAATTCATTCCAGGTTTGGTCAAGGGAAAGTTGACTCACCTTTTAGGTTGTAATTCAATCTTATACCTTGTCCAAATATATAAAACCCCCGCTACCTCAATTCTTTAATGAAACACATTTAGAAAACGTGATCAAACCCTAGGCATAAAATCTTAGGGCCTCACTTTTTCTTCATTTCATTTTGGTGAACCTGACATATTAACATTATATACCTTCTAAAATTTGAGGCAAATCATCCTAGATCTAGGTTTAGCATTGTGTTACAGTGTTGCATTATTCATTTAGGCATATCATAAAAAGCATAAAAATTCAAAAAAATGAATACAATATTGCATTTTATACTGTAGTAAGGTTAATTTCCATCATATTAGGTTAGATTTACATTCCAATTACATTTATAAATCTTCATTAGGTCATTTAAATCTGGAAACAAATCTGAAATTGTTTTTTGCATTCATTTAGGAATCTTCCATATAGCTCAAAAAGTGAAAAATCGCATTGTTTTGTTTCAAAAAGGCATCAACATCATCATTTTCAAATTTATGCATATTAGGATCAATCAATTGTTGCACCTTAGATCTGGAAATTGCATTTAGAATTGTTATTTATTGTTTGAACATTTTCCAAATTGTTGCATACTTGTATTTTGAATTACATAATCACAAACTGGTTAAATTTTGGAAAATAATTCACTGTCAGACCTGCATACACACAAAAATAGGAACTCAAAACAACATTGTACACAGTCAAATTTTAAATTTTGCAAAAATCTCAACCATACATAGTCTCCCTAGGTGACCTAGTCCAAGCTTTTTGTGCTTACATTTCTATGACAAAACTCCCTCAAGATCATGTGTTTAAATCTAATCTTAGTTTTTTAGTTCACTGTTGTATAGCAGTCTGAACCTCATTATAAGCATAATATTGTTATAAAGGCTAAATATTTTGGTAAAATTTTGAATTCCTTGAAATCTTTGGTTGATGTTCCATGCTATGTGTTTGGCAATGACCTTAATTCAGATGATGAAATTTGTATTCCTTCATCTCCCAATGTATATCTCCTTAATGAAGAAATCTTGAGGAAAGAGGAGGAAATCATGAATGAATTCATAAATAATTCCTTTCCTAATCTTGAGAACAATTTGGTGCTTTATCCTTCAATAGAATGTCCTAACCACCCATTTCAACAACTAGCACCACCCACCATTCCACCACTTGAAATGTTGTACACATTACATAGGGAAAGTGATTCACAATCCATCCCTCAACCAATGCACGTGGAGGAACCTATTGATAACAAACATGACGAGTCTTTACCACCCATTGAGCCCATATCCTATGAGAAGAAAGTTACAAAAAAACATGTGAGCTTGGAACAATGCTATAGACAAGGCTTTAGGAACTTGACAAAACAAGGATGTGATATACAAAAAGAACATGAAATATGTTCTCTCTTGGAACAAACACCATCTGAAGACACAAAATGAATAGGTTACCAAGGCCCTCCACCTTTACATCAAACATTTTCTCCATCATCCAAACCATACATGAATCATCATCCTATTAGAAAAGGTTTGTTACCCACTCCACATCCTTTATCGAAGACTGAACGTACTCTAGCTACACTTTTAAAATTAAGATCCATTACATTACCGCCTGTTTGTGAATGAAGATATACTAAATGAAAGATTAAAAATACATCCTATTGTGCATATCATAGAACATTTAGACACTTTACTTTAATGAATTTGGTGCTTTGAGAAAAATTTAGAAGAATTTGGTAGAATTGAGCGAATGATAGACTAACATATATTCCCTTTGCTCCTTGCCATGTGATAGTTGTAGTATCACAACATACTTACTACTATGCATGGGGGTATAAACTAGGATTTATGCAATCATATACTACCTTACAAGGAGCAACATATCATCATCCATTTTGGGTTCATCTTTGTCCCTGCACTTGGGGGGCAAGGGGTTAGGTAGCCTTGTGTTAGGCGAATTCCTTCTAGCAAGGGATCCCTTTGTAACTCCTTAAAATATTAGTGTAGCAAGTACACTAACATTTAAAGGGGGGGCATATAGTACCCGCTCATTGTGTACATAAGAAATGGTCCCTTTTTAGTGATGATGTACTATACATCTCCTAGAAAGTGTAACCTTGTCAATGGAAGTGTGGCTTTCTCAATCTATGTTAGTGTTTCTTTGGTGGTGATATTGGGCTTGGTATCCATTAAGAGTGTGACCTTTCTTGGAATATGATGTTCCCTTTGGTGGTAATACTATGGCTAGTATTCCCTAAAATGTGAGATTTTATTCCACAATTTGTCCTCTCTTGGTAGTGATGTCATATGTAATGTTCCCTAAGGTGTGACCCTTCATGTATTGAGAAATGTCCCTTTCTCATTTTTCTAAAACACCTTTTGTGATGGTGATGCTTATAACACCCCTTGAGTTTTGACGTTTATGCATCTTCTTAGGTGAGTTTGTCATTTATGCACCTTCTTAAGTGATTTTTTCATTTATGTGCCTTCTTAGGCGATTTTATGCACCTTCTTAGGTGAGGCTTTGGAAAGATAGTCCATGGATTCAGCGTAACACAACTTCTTGGTTCATGAAATTGAGAGCCCCTTTTAACATGGCCACATATCATAACGCAACTTGCTTGTTAGTGGATCCATGTTTTTCATGAGTGTCTAGCATAACACAGCTTGCTAGCCTTGTGGAACCCATCATATTGCATGGACACCTACTATAACATAGCTTGCTAGCTAGTAGATCCATGTAGCTCGTGAGTGATTTGGTATAATGCAACTTGCTAGTCCTCATGAGAGCATTCCTTTGTCTAACATTTATCAATGGACGACATTTGGTATTTGAGAAAAATTTAAGACTGAGGTCTCTTTGCCTTACTGACTCAAATTTCTTTAGTACTAACCCGTGTTTTCATTTGCATTTCTTATATTGGTATTATGTTTGTATTGTGTTATGTATTGTGTAGCGTATTGTGTTGTGTTTTTGTCATGTATGTTTATGTATGTTGTCGTGTTGCATTGCATACATGTGTGTTCCTTTGTGCTTATGTTGTCTTTCCATGTGATCTTGAATCCTGGGGGCTTATACACTCCCCCTAGATTCATTGTCATCCTATCTCTTCAACATTTGGACAATCAAACCCCTCTTGACATATTTTCTACTTTAGTGTGAGTATGAGTGTAAGTTCATACTCTTGCTAAAGTGGGGGCTAAATGTAGCGTCGTAAATTGTCACTCATGACAATTTCACACTATGTTTTTCTCCCCCTAAGTGCATGGACCTAATTGTACACCTAATTTCCTAAATTATGCATTATGTGGCCCATTTTAACATTTACTGACAAATTGTATGTATAAAACCAAAGCATTCATTTAATATTTTGTACTCAACACTTT